>LN483805.1:0-95681 GCA_900002565.1 Culicoides sonorensis
CTTATTATTCTTCATTAATCCTTATTGATATTTGATCAAAATATTTATTAATCTTTATAAATATTTATTAATATTTATTGATATACAGGGTGTTTTTAAAAGCCAATTTTGCTCTTTATTACACTTTTATACACTTTGTTACACCTGATTTTTGCTCTTTTTTACGCTTTTTTACATTTTCTTACACCTGAACCCTCTTTTATACACTTTTATACACTTTCATGCACTTTTATGCACTTTCATACTCTTTTATGCTCTTCAAACATTTTTTTTTTTGCTCTTTTATGCTCTTTTATGCACTTTTATACACTTTTATGCTCTTTTATGCTCTTTTATGCACTTTTATGCACTTTTATGCTCTTTTATGCTATTTATTTTATGCTCTTTTATGATGTTTTAAAATGTATTATGCTCATTAATGATGTTTTAGGATGTTTTATGCTCTTTTATGATGTTTTAAGGTAAGTAAATAAAATTATTAAATTAAAACAAGGTAAGTTAGTAAAATTTGCTGAGTATTATTGCAATTACACTTGCACGCAAAAAATAAATAAAATAAAAAAGTAGCCTTGGAAAAAAACGTAAATCATAACATAATAAGAAAAAAAAATTAAAAAAATCAGTTTGATTTTGAGATTGAATACTACAAGATGCCAAAAATACGTAATGTTAAAAATCGTGGAAACGTACATCGAGCTCCGCGTGTTCGTTTAGGAAACACAACGATTGTATCAGCTCTTGTCGAAGCAAATATGTCTCAAGGATTTGAGTACCAAACTCCACCAGAGCCAGTTCAAACTCAAAATGTAGCCTCGGGAAGTCAAACAAGATTGCCTCTCACACAAATTCAAAATACTCGTACCCCCGTTAACCAAGCACGAATCATTCAAGCCACTGTAAATTCCACTCCTGTTAATTCAAACCCTGTAGATTCAAATTTAAATCGTCAAATTTCAAATAAAATTCCAATTTTCACAAAGCCAATGAACATTTTAAATCATTTTAATAGTAATGTAAAAGGTTCCATGATAGCTGATAATCTGTTAGACCCGTCATTCCAAATCGAAAAGGCTCTGATTGATGAAGTTGTAAATTATTCCTTGGATATTTTACTTTTAGAAAATGGTCAAAAACTAGATTTTGGTAAGAGAAAAAAAACCATTCTATCTAATGTTGCGAAAAGCCTTGTTATCACGTTTCCACGGCTCAAAACACCCATCAGACCAGGTGAAAATTTAGATTGGGAATTTGTAAGCCTTTTATTTTTATTTTATTGTTCTATTTAAAAAAAAAATCTTAATATTACAGCAATCCCTTTATTTTATTGACCCCGTCAGTAAAACCGAGCATGGGCATGTATTTCATCGATATAAGCAATTGCAACGTATAATTAAAAAGAAAAATAAAACAACAAACACAGCAAATGAAGAATCAGAAAATTTATAATGAATGGATAATTATTAAATAATAAATTATCAATCAATTTTTATAAAATTAAAAGATTTAGACATTGAAATTATTCTTTATAATTGAATACAATAAAAAAAATAAATCATTATTTTTATTTTTTTACTTCATTCAGAAGTACTTCTTCAAATGTGTTAGATATCTGAATTTTATGTCAAATGGCCTTGTTTTTTGGTAACGTACTTTATGTTTCATACTAGCTTAATTCCCAATCCCATTTTCAAATTTAAGCTTATTATCTTTTTCTAATAATAAGAATAATTAACAGCTTCATTATTTTAGTCAAACTTTTACATTATTCTTTAAATAATTATTAATCAATAATAAAAACTTAAACTCATTTGAAATTGAATTAAAATTTGTTCATTTTACTTGAATATTAGTTATATTTTATTTTCTTTGAAAAAACAAGGCCATATGATGTGTACGTACATGTTAATTCATATTTGATATGTTTAAGTTTTATATTGAATAAAATTTTATTGTTTATTTTAAAATTAAAAATCATAAGAGGTGCTCAAAATGTTGGCCTTCTTGCGAGGAACAGAGATAAATTCGTTTCTTAAAGTTTTCACAAGTGTTTATAAGATATTCTTGTGGTATATTTGCAGCCTCTTCAGTAATACGTTGAATCAAATGATCTAATGAATTAATTTTGGATCCATAAACTTTATCTTTAAGAAAACCCCATAGAAAGAAGTCACATGGATTTAAATCAGGAGATCTACTCGCCCAATGTATTGGTCCACCTCGACCAATCCAACGACTTGGAAAATTGGAGTCCAACCAGTTTCTTACAGATAGAGTGTAATGCGGTGGAGCACCGTCATGTTGATAGTAATAATTTCCAGTGATTCCAAGAGAGTCTATACTATTTAAAATTGGACCAAACATATTTTGCAGCATATATTCATATCTTCCACCATTCACTGTACTTTCAAAAAAAAAGGGCCCAATGACATGATAATCAACTATTCCCATCCAAACAATAACACGATTAGCACCTTGGTTTTTCGTTCCATTATGCCAATGATAATTTTTATCTGTCCATGATCTATTGTTATAAAAAAAAAATTTAAATAATTTAATTGAAAGTTATTGTAATTTAAAAACCTGAAATTTTGTCGATTTACGGTTCCGTTAACATGAAATAACGCTTCATCCGTAAAAATAATTTTCTTATGAAAATTAGGATCTTGTGCCATAATATTTTTTAAAGTTTCACACATACTTTTTCGTGAGATATAATCTAAGGGCCTTAATTCCTGCATTATTGACATTTTGTATGGAAAAAGTCCAGAATTCTTCAAAATTTTATGTGACGTTGAAACTGGAACTCCAGTTGTCAAACTAAGTCTTCTTACTGAAGTGTGTGGATTTTCATTCATCGTGTGCAAAACTTTATCTACATCATCTTGATTAAAATAATTTGATTTGGAACATTTAGTGCACATTTGTTTAATTTCATTTGATGACAATACTGATCCAGTTTTTTTGAATCTCATCATTAAATTATTTACATCATATTCATGAATTTGATGAGGATGTTTAGCGTTATACTCCATAGTAATTAAACTATGGCTTGCACCAGCAGCTGCTTTTAGAATTAAACTTATACGATCCGGAATACTTATTAGTAAAGCCATTTTTATATTTTTTTTATGATTATTTTTTTTAAAAGCTATATTTTACATTTATTTCAATGAATACTTATATTGTATGTCAATTTAAAAAATTCAAAATGTTATTTACTTACCTTAAAGCATCATAAAAGCGCATAAAATATCCTAAATCAACATAAAAGTGCATAAAATAAATAAATAAAATAAAGTGCATAAAAGAGCATAAAAGTGCATAAAAGAGCATAAAAGTGCATAAAAGTGCATAAAAGAGCATAAAAGAGCATAAAAGTGCATAAAAGAGCATAAAAGAGCATAAAAGTGTATAAAAGTGCATAAAAGTGCATAAAAGAGCATAAAAGAGCAAAAAAAAAAAATGTTTGAAGAGCATAAAAGTGTATGAAAGTGCATGAAAGTGTATAAAAGTGTATAAAAGTGTATAAAAGAGGGCTCAGGTGTAAGAAAATGTAAAAAAGCGTATAAAAGAGCAAAAATCAGGTGTAACAAAGTGTATAAAAGTGTAATAAAGAGCAAAATTGAGTTTTAAAAACACCCTGTATATTAATATTTATTCATATTCTTTGATATTTATTAATATATTTTTATATTTATTAATATTTATTAATATTTTTTGATATTTATTAATATTTTTTGATATTTATTAATATTTATTAATATTTTTTGATATTTATTAATCTTTTAAATATTTTATTTTTTTTTATAAATAATAATTTAAAAACGCATAAATTGTATGTTATCTTTGTTGTTAATATTTTTAAATTTTTCTTGCAAAGTGATAATTGTCTTAAGTATAAATATTAATATTTATTTAAAAACATTTAAATGATTTTTAAATTATTATTTATAAAAAAAAAAAAAATATTTTTTTATTTTTTGAAGATTAATAAATATCAAAAAATATTAATAAATATTAGTAAATATCAAAAAATATTAATAAATATTTATAAAGATAATAAATATTAATAAATATCAAAAAATATTAATAAATATTTATAAAGATTAATAAATATTTTGATCAAATATCAATAAGGATTAATGAAGAATAATGAGGATTGATAAAAATTAATGACGATTAATAGATAATACATAATAAATAATAGGATTAATAAGAAACAATGAAGATTAATAAAACATATCTTCGAAGACTATTGAAGATTAATAAATTATTAACCGAGATTGAAACTGGTTTTCAAAAATACCCTGTAGATTAATAATTTATTTGTAGCTATCTTTCGGTAGTATTATTTTTAAAATAATTACTGAGAAGTACGTTAAAAATTACAAAATGTGTTACAAACGAAACAGTCGGAACTTTTACGACTACACAGATTAACAAAAAAAAGTCGATGTCATACTTCTGAGTCAAAAAGATTTTTCCATCCTGATTATTTTCCACTTTGAAATTTTGAAATTCACTGATTAGTTTTTTTTTATGAAATAATGAAAGTTGTATGGAAAAGAGTCATTTTCCCTTTAAGTTGAAATTATTAAATATCAAAGTTTTAACTTTTCTGAGGTTAATGTTGTTCCAAAGTGTCAAGTAATTTTTATTTTTAAAAAGAGGACAAAAGAGCTAACAGAAAATATACATTTTAATATAGTGTGACCAATTATATTTGTCTTTTTCAAGCTAAAAATAAAAAAAAAATGAAAAAACTTTATTTTTTTTATATTTTTAGAACAAAATTTAACATGAATTGGATATTATGCGGGCTTATTATGATTTATATTTTCTGTTAGCTCTTTTTGTCCTCTTTCTAAAAATATAAATTACTTGACACTTTGGAACAAAATTAACTTCAGAAAAGTTTAAACTTTGATATTTAATCATTTCAACTTAAAAGGAAAATGACTCTTTTCCATACAATTTTCATAATTTAATAAAAAAAAACCAATCAGTGAATTTCAAAATTCCAAAGTATTTCTACTAATCTAAACTACTTACTACTACTAAACTACTACTTAATCTTTTTGACGTGTTTCGAGATTTCTCAGAAGTATGACATCGACTTTTTTTGTTAAGCGGAGCTATGAATTGAAAGTAAAATTTTTAACAATATGAACCATATTAATTTTTTATTGTGTCAATCTATTAAAATAAATGTGTATCGCATAATAATACAAAAATGAATCATGTGGATCGTAAGAACATAATTGGAGTCCATGTTTATTACAAAATACATTAACAGTAATTGGTCGCGATTCTTCGACACTCAAATAGATACAATAGTAGTATGTTTTAATTTACAGATAGTAGTTTATCTAAGAGCAAATAACCATAAGTATCAAACTCCATATTAAATTCCGTGTGGGATAGCAGCGCCACCAGAGGGAATTTTATGAACTAAATACTATTTATTATTGTGAATCGCGTATTTTTGTAAAGTGATTTTTTTTTTAATAAATACTTAATTAAAAAATTATACAAATCAGGCAGTCCGCGATCCTAAGTATACCAGACACATAAGAATACATTGTTTGGTATACAAAGGACCATATATCCTTCGGCGGACTGCCATTTATGAAAAAGTGCTTTAAGTGTAAATCGGTAACAAATTTGGTCTGTCGGTTACCAAAAAATAAGGAAACTTTGGAAAAATGATTATCGTTATTGAATACAAACGAAAAGCCAACCGAACAGAATAAATTATGTGTTAATTATTTTGAGAGGAAATGGCACAAAATTTTACTTGATTCTAATTCGAAACGCCCGACTTACTGTTTTCCAGTTCAACATAGTCAAAATCAAGCAACCGAAAGACTAACAACAACACCTCAAAATCTAGAATTACCATGTGAAACAACATAATAAAAATAAAAAAGAATTTGACGTTGAAACAGCATTAAAAATTAAAGAAGACATAATAAAAGAATAAACACAAGAATTAAGAAGTGAAAATTTGAAATTAAAAAAAAAGAAAACTTTGTAAAAATTCCTAATGATTTATCAAAAAATCGAAAATTAATGATTGAAAATTTGATGTCTATGAAAAAACCAAGGAAAACGTAAGTGTGAAAAACATTTATTTCAAAGAATGTACTATCAAGATCCTGGTTATTACAATTTTTTGCTTGAACTTTTTGATTCTACATTACCTAGTAAAAAAACATTGTTGAAATGAAAACAAGTAAAAGTTTTTCGCTGTGGTGTTATACCTTAAGTAATGGGGTATTTAAAATCACGCAAACATTAAGCGAAGAAGATCGACAAGTTTTACTTGTTTTCCATAGCTTTGTTTATTTCAAGAAAATCAGGAGAATGTCTTGTCAAATTTGACATATGACATCGCACAACTCGACCATACTTTTTGTACTATGCTAGAGTGCAAAAGGTAAACAACAGTGGAAATAGCGAATATTATTTAAAAATAATATTTTTTCATGCATCATAATTTTTTTTAAAGCATTATTTTTAAAGTAAAAATAAAAAATAAAAAAAAAATCAACCATTTTAATAAAAAATCAAATAAAAAAAATATTAGGCAAAAATATTTTTTATAAAATTTTTGTTTATTTTTTTCTGGCACAACACTGTTCATTTTCATATGACAGATTTGACAAGACATTCTCCTGTAAATAAACAAAGCTGATGAGATGGATGGCCGTCGTGGGTTATTCTATGATGATTGATAAAATCGTAGTTTTTGAGTTTTTTCGTAAAAAATCCAACAAATTAGCGAAAAAATTCTTAACTTTGATGATAAGAGGCTTGAATGGAAAACTAGGTAATATCATAATTGCCAATTTTGCAACCCAAAATGGGATCACAGCCTGTGACCAATTTAGCTCTTTCGGAGCTAGATCTGGCTCTTTTTTAAATTTTTTGGCTCCCAACATGGTTCAAAAGCCCCTTGGAGCTTTTTTAGCTCTTTCATTACATAATTTTGGCTCTTTTAGCTTTTCGTCCTACATTTTTTATCAAAAATCGTTTGACTAATCGAATGTCGATTAAAACACTCAAGGCAATTTTGTACATTAGATATGGTTTGAAGATGTGTGAGGTTTGTTGTAATGATTACAAACTGACTGAAATTATTCTGATTATATGTGTCGAAGGAAACTGGAGAAAATGAATTACAATTGGATGAAAATATTTAACATTTTTTAACGTAAATTAATAACTTCCAAAAGTTGAAAAAAATTTAAAACTTGAATTAAAATGAAAAAAAAAATATTTAAACATATTTTAGCTCATAAACATATTTAGAGGAAAATTTAGCTCCATACAAAATGAGAGTTGGTCACCCTGTGATTCATAGGTAAAAATTTTATTCAGTCAGTTGCACGTAGTTTGGAACATTTACTGAGTGTGGGATTTTTTAAAAATAAATTCGGACCGAACTGTCCGGTTACAGAATTATTCGGTAAATATTGAAATCTCTCTCGAATGTAATTTTTCTTTCACAAATAAATTTATTTTTTCTTATTTTGATGGAGCAAAATCTTTACCGTTCACTGCCATTCTTAACCAATATTCACTATTTTCATACATTTCTTAACATTTTCTACCATTGAACTTTTGAATCAAAGTTCATAACACAGAGTAACAAATAAACCAGACCTCATACGCATGGGAAATCCTTTTAGGATCTAAAAGTACACACTTAATAATGAACTTTGGCGTTTACAGAATGTCATTATCTCATCTAGTTTTTTTTTAATAATTTTTTTATTATTTTCATAGTTTTGTAAAAATATTGATTTCGCTGTCAAACACGGCGAGGATCTTATCATACTAATGAGAAATCCTTTAAGAATCTGATAGTACTTAATTAACCTTGCATTTTTTCGTTTACAGTTTGGTGTTAGCACATCTAGTTTTTTTTTAATCCTTTTTTTTTTAATTTGAAGATTTCCTCTTATAATTACTATGTAATTTTTCTTAGTTGTATTTAGTATAAGAGGAAATCTTCAAATTTTAAAGAAATGATTAAAACTAGATGTGCTAGCACCAAACTGTAAACGGAAAAATGCAAGGCTTATTAAGTACTATCAGATTCCTAAAGGATTTCTCATCAGTATGATAAGATCCTCGCCGTATTTGACAGCGAAATCAATATTTTTACAAAACTATGAAAATAATAAAAAAATTATTAAAAAAAAAACTAAAGATGATAATGACATTCTGTACACGCCAAAGTTCACTATTAAGTGTGTACTTTTAGATCCTAAAAGGATTTCCCATGCGTATGAGGTCTGGTTTATTTGTTACCCTGTGTAATTTATTACCGTTTTTCGCCGTTTTTTACCATTTTCTAACATTTTCTGCCGTTTAACCACATTTTCGAATATAATTTTTCTTTCACAAATAAATTCATTTTTTCCTATTTTGATAGAGCAAAATCTTTACCGTTCACTGCCATTCTTAACCAATATTCTCTATTTTCATACATTTCTTAACATTTTCTACCATTGAACTTTTGAATCAAAGTTCATAATTGTCTGAAAACCAAATCACGAAACCGTTTATCAATTGAAGCACCTATCAAACTCAAAATGACAAATTATGTCCCGAATTTTGATAAACTTATTGATAAGATAAGGTCAATAAAAGGCCATTGAAATGACTAAAATTGTTTTATTTTCATTCATTGTGAGGAAAATCACCGTTCTATTAATATAACTTTGAAAAAAGGTCCGAAATTGCCCTTTGGTCTTATTGGCCCATGATGGGCAGTTCTAAAAACCCTTTCTGGGTCACCCAAATTTTGAAACAGACGCTTTATTATTCATTTTGAGGAAAAAAGAACGTTTTTTGAATATAACTTTGAAAAAAGGTCCAAAATTGCTCTTTGGTCTTATTGGCCCATGATGGGCAGTTCTAAAAACCCTTTCTGGGTCACCCAAATTTTGAAACAGACGCTTTATTATTCATTTTGAGGAAAAAAGAACGTTTTTTGAATATAATATTGAAAAAAGGTCCGAAATTGCCCTTTGGTCTTATTGGCCCATGATGGGCAGTTCTAAAAACCCTTTCTGGCTCACCCAAATTTTGAAACAGACGCTTTATTATTCATTTTGAGGAAAAAAGAACGTTTTTTGAATATAATATTGAAAAAAGGTCCAAAATTGCCCTTTGGTCTTATTGGCCCATGATGGGCAGTTCTAAAAACCCTTTCTGGGTCACCCAAATTTTGAAACAGACGCTTTATTATTCATTTTGAGGAAAAAAGGACGTTTTTTGAATATAATATTGAAAAAAGGTCCAAAATTGCCCTTTGGTCTTATTGGCCCATGATGGGCAGTTCTAAAAACCCTCTCTGGGTCACCCAAATTTTGAAACAGACGCTTTATTATTCATTTTGAGGAAAAAAGAACGTTTTTTGAATATAATATTGAAAAAAGGTCCAAAATTGCCCTTTGGTCTTATTGGCCCATGATGGGTAGTTCTGGAAACCCTCTCTGGGTCACTCAAATTTTGAAACAGACGCTTTATTATTCATTTTGAGAAAAAAACAATGTTATTTGAATATAATATTGAAAAAAGGTCCAAAATTGCCCTTTGGTCTTATTGGCCCATGATGGGCAGTTCTGAAAACCCTTTCTGGGTGACCCAAATTTTGAAACAGACGCTTTATTATTTATTTTGAGGAAAAATAACCGTTTTTTGAATATAATATTGAAAAAAGGTCACAAATTGCTCATTTAGGCTTATTGGCCCATAACGGGCAGCTCCTGAGCCCTCCCTAGGTATCCCGAATTTTGATACGGACAAAAGATTAGTCATTTTGAGAAAAAATAACACTGATTTGAATATAATATCGATTTAAAATGAGAAAAACACAATATAAGCCCTATTGGGCTACCCAGAGGGCTCAGGCATGAGTCCCTTTGGGAATCTCATTTTTTTAGTAGTTTTAAGTTTTCCCAAAGTTTGAATTAAATCGGAGTTGAATTCCGCTTTTTATAGTCAAAAAGTCATTTTTTTGCTGTTTTTGAGAGCCCTAGACCCTCGTACTGCCCGAAAAGTCCTCTGAAAAAAAAAATCTGAAAACGCCAAAATTTCAGAAACATAATAAGCTATAACTTTGAAGAAGACATCAAGTGCGTATCTCGTAAAATAAATTCACAAATTGGAAAAATGAAATGAGTGGACGAGTTGAACATGGCTGTTGTACATTATGGATGTAAAAGTACGAGCTACGTATAAATACCAACAAGAAATGTGCTATAGATGTATGTCTATGGGTCATCATATTAATTCTTGTTTGATGAAAGCAGAGAGTAATATGTTAGATGATAAAAAAATTATAAATCAATCTGAGAATGTGGAATCAGCTGTTAGTATACTTACTAATATTGATGTTAAAACATCGAAAAAAAAGAGAAAGAAAAAACCAGCTAAATCAACATATAAACTCGAAAATATGTGTAAAGAGAGTTTAATAGACAATAAATTTGAAGCGGCAATTATTAATACATCACAACAGACAACTGATAAGGAAGAAAACGTTCCGATTTTGAATGAACCACAAAATTGTACATTAGTTAGTGTTAAAAAGATGAACTGGTACACAACTACAATAGAAGACGATATCAAACATTTATTTAATTCTGTTGATAAAAAAAGTATGCAATTTATTTTGGATAAAAACAGGAGAGAGATAGCTAAATGATTTGATTTTGTTACAATTATGATTATATGGATTGAATTTAGAACATGAGTTAGATTTAATTTAATTTTTTGCTACTGTAATAATTTTTTAGTTAATAGTTAAGTCCTATTTAGTTGATTATTTCTTTAGCGCCCGATGATCTAGCTGTTTGGACGCTCTACAAATGCTCAATAAATAAATAAATATTAACTCCTTCCGGATCATAAGCGAAATAATCAATTTAGAAGCCTAGTTTTGGTTGGAAATGACTTATTTTGATGTTTTATTTAGTATTTAAATTGACAAACATATTTTTGCCTTTTTTCGACTTATTGCGAAAATCGAAGAATATTTTTAACTAAAAAGTGGTCTAATGTGTGTATTTTTATTTATTTTAACTTATTACAACCAGAAATTCATATTTTTATTCAAAAATATTGAAATTTTAAAATTTTTATGAAAATATGGTTGGGAAAACCTTTATGCTTTATTACTTCTATTTCATAAGAACCAATTATGAAATTTTAGGTGAAGGCTTTGAACTGGTAGGTAAACAGGATAAAATTTGTCAGGCTGATGGTGCATGGACCCCAAAAGAGCTGCCAACTTGTGTTCGTAAGTATTTTATGTTATTTTTGTTATAATGAATAAACTTTAAACGATTCTTAATTAATCTTTTTGCATAACAGTAACATACTAACAGGGTAGCATTTTTTATTCGCATAACAGAATCTATAAAATATATATTTTTTTAAATTTGTTTTGACATGAAAAAATAGAAAGTATCATCAAAATTGGCTGAGCGTCCAAGGAAGGTGCTCTAAGAGGTTTGATTTTTTCCATTAAAATTGACACAAAAATAGGTTTGGTTCCAAAAGAGCTCTTTCAGGGCTCTTAGGGTACCTTTCCTGTGCACTCAGTCAATTTTGATGATACTTTCTTTTTTTTCATGCCAAAACAAAGTTAAAAACATAAATTTTTTATAGATTCTGTTCTGCGAAAAAACAAATTAATTAATTGATTAATTAAATTAATGTCCATTGTAAGTTTAATATTTTCATGTAAATTTCTACAGTTTCTGTGTTTCAATGTTAATTGCTTTTACCTCAAACGCAAATTCAATATGCCGTAAAGGATCGAATTACCGGGTATCTTAAGAACACATATCGTTGGTTGTATTACACGGTCTAAAAGTACACAATCAATAATGTACGTTGGAGTTTACAGACTATCTGTATCGGCACAAGTTTTTTTTAATAATTTTTTTTTTATTTTCATATTGTTGTAAAATACTGATTATACTGTCAAACACGGTGAGGGTTATATCATCCTGATAAAAAGTCTTTTTGAAGTCCGATAGTACTTTATAAACCTTGCATTTTCCCGTTTACAGTTTGGTGCTAGCACATCTAATTTTTTTAGATCATTTCTTTAAATTATTCATCATCACAATACAACCAAGAAAAATGGCAAAGTAAGTATGAGAAGAAATATTCAAAATTTAAAAAAATATTAAAAAAAAATAGATGTGCTAGTACCAAACTAGGAATGAAAAAATTTAAGGTTTATGAGGTACTATAAGCGTTTAAAATGATTTACCATCAGGATGATATGACCCGTGTTTGACGGTATAATCAATATTTTTACAAAAATATGAAAATAAAAACTAGATCCGATACAGACCCAGAACAGTTAAAATACAATGTTTATATGGACGATTCCACGTTGTAAAATATACTGACATAAAATTCAAACTGATTTTTATGGAATAATTTTTATATAGCTGCATAGAAAACACATTGAATTTTAAGGATATATATATTTTTTTTTTTTACTTTTTTGAGTATATTGAAGTTTAAAATGTGTTCAAATATGGTCTTCCGAAATTTCTATGCAAAATGGCCAATTTTCGTCATTTCAAATTTTATTATTTGAATGCAATATTTTGCCAAAATTTATATTTTGATGATTGAAAACGATATGTTACAGGATTATCTTTCAAGAAAATAATCAACATTAATAAAATTTAATTGTTATTTCATCTTAGCTATAAAAAAAATCTACCTAAGTTTTCTTAGTATTCAGAATAACGAAAACATGAAAAAGTTTACTTTTTCTAAAAATTTTCTTCTACGCACCGAATTCTTTTTATGAATTTTCTTTAAGAATGTTTATATCTAAATAACTGCGTACTTAGAATTTTTAATTTTTTAGTAAAAGTTGATTAAAATTACAACTAAAGTTTGTATTCAGCGTTACGAAATTCATACTTTTAGTCAAAACTCGGTACAAAAGTTGTATGTAGTATAACAAAACCAAAAAATAAACATGATAGGTGTTATTCATACATTAAAATTTTCGGAAAAATATGATTATTTAAATTTAACTGTAATTTTCGATTTTTCGGTAAAAATTATACAGTAAAAATTCTAATCAGCGATAACTACTCAACAAGGACATATTCTCAATAAGGACATTTTAAAATTGTCTGTTATAATGTTCAAGTTTATTTTACTTTCATATTTTAAGCAAAATTAGGAATAAATCAATATTTATTTTCATGGGAAATGTTTATTATTTTCCTCTAACAATAAATTCTCCATTTCTGCGTTATTAAATTTTGAATAAAAATCACTTAATTGCTCAAATATGTTTTTTAAGGAACTATATTCTTCTTCGTCAATAACTATGCATTAATGAATTCCAAAAGTCTATAAATGGATTCCAAAGGTTCATTTCTAAAATCTCCATTCTCTGAATTAAACTCAAAGATATATCATCATTTTTTTCATGATAACATAAACAATATTACTTTCTGTTAGTTCATCAAGGGTTTACTGACTATCTAAAACAGCAATCGTTCGAATTCCTGTACAATTCCACTTCTGATTCTCATTATGTTTAATTCTTTCTCAAAGATTTTTCACGATTATCTAGGAAGACAACTCATTCCATGATCCAGCGTAGCCAGTTATCCAAAAAGTTTCATTTGTATCCATTTTTAGATGTTTTTTGATAGAAATATTTTACTCTGCATCAAAAAACAATTCAAATTTGAAATATTTTTAATTTATGTATATTTAAACGTCATAATTTTCCGATTTTTATTTTAATTTGTCGCATAAGTTGAAAAGTCGGAAGCAATTTTATTTTTTTCTTTACATATAAAGGATGTCCTTATTGAGAATATTTATTCTCAGCAAGAGACAGATATTTGAAAATTTCGTATCCTTGATTAGAATTTTTACTGTATTTGAATGATTGAAACTGAAAGTGGAAGAGTTAAGTATTTGGGTAAAAATCAGTTTAACTGTAAATTTTTGTTTATAAATAGAAAAAATCGGCAAATAATTTCAATAATCATGTAAAACTGAATTTTTTTTGTATTCAGAGTAACGGAAAAAACCCTCAATATCTTTTGAATAAATGTATAAAAATATTTACCATCTGTTTCTTACACTAGAACACTTCTAAACCTTCTAGAAAAATAAAACTTTTGTTGGATAATTTTCAAGAATTCGCAGAAAAATCGATATTTCGTATTGAAAAAAAAATCAGTTTAAGCCATTTTATATTCAGTAGTAACGAACGATTTGTCTAATAAATGACATTTACTGTGACTTCAGGTGCTTAACTTTTAGCTATGCGCTTCGTGTACACTACATAGGTTAGCGTTGGTTAATTTTTATTTTGTCTGAGTGTATACGTAGCGCATATCTAAAAGTTAAGCACCTGAAGCCGGCCTTAAATGATAAAAAATAACAATGTTAGTGTTTTATCACATAGAAAACCTATTCTAGTTTGGTTTCTAATAATTTATTTTTAAAAAAAAAATTAGTGTCAATGAGTTTTTTAAACAAGTAAATCATTTTTGGTATTCAGCGTAACGCTAGAATCTTCCATATATGTTTTTATATGAATTGTTTTGCAAGTTCAGTTCTAAAACTAATTAATAAATAATAAACAGAATCCTAGTATAAAAACTAGTAAAACAAAAATTGGTTTAACCTTCAAAGGTGTTTTAAATGTTGTATTGAATTTATTTAGTGGAGATGCAAACTTACATGATGCTTTTTGTTTTATATTTGCAGATACAAAAGAGGATAAGATTGACGGATTTGCAAATATAAATCAACCAGCTATCAGCACTAATGATGAGCACAATACCTGAATGAATAAAAATGTTTTTGAAATTAAATAAATTATGAACTGAATAAATAATTTATAAAAAGTATGAAAGCATGTACAGATCTTACCAAATATAGAAAAAGTTTTGACGTTTATTTGACATCAATTTACAGGGTTGAACGAAGTAAAATATAAATGGACACCTTCCTTATGGCTGAATGATTGATAACGATTTTTTTTTTAATTTCGAATTGTTGAACGAATTTTTTTGTATTTTTATTTCAAAAACATATTTGTATGATAATAATAATTTAAAAAATGGGAAATTCTAACGACTGGACGGTTTAAAAAACAGCATTTCGATGGGACTTGTTTCATTGAATAAAATTAAGTTTTAATTTATAAAAATAATTATAACACAATCAATGGCTGAATGTTTCAAAAAATTTCAAAATGGCGGTTTTAAAAAAAAAATATAACGGCGGTTGTTTTTTAAAATGATGAAAAAACCTTAAATTTTAAATTTTTTGAAAATAACCGCCATTTTTCAAATAACCGCCATATTGAAAATTTTAGAAAAAAAATTTAAAAAATCTCCATCCAACAAAAAAAGAATCAATTTTTTAAAATTTTTAACCGTTTTTACGGTTTTTTAGGCTTTGGAGGTTCTGGAGCCTAAACCCTGAGCCCAATCTCAAAGCTAATGACTATCGATAAATTCTTATGACCTCCTCTATCTAATAAAAAAACCAACCTCACTCCGATGGAACATTTCGGAGTTATGGCTGGAACGGACAAACAGAGTGAAGGCGGGCAAACCGTTTGTAATATTAGTGTATTTTTTCTTTCGAAATGCACTAATAAGTAAAAAGATTTTCATCCATTTTTCTTGAGCAATGCTTATCTAATATATTTTACAACTAAATGTGCTTGCCTCTAAAAATTAAAAGATGTCCATAAAAATTTCCAAATCCGTCCCATGCTTTTTCTATATTTGGTACGATCTGTAATTTGTTATAATTTATGTAAAATGTACTTGGACCTCATAAATTTTGACTGAAATTTCAACTTAATTGTGTTCATTTTACGTATTTGAACGTTAAGCATGATGATTTCCAATTCGACGTTTTACTAGTAAAGTTCTTATTTCATAAAACAAAAACGAATCAGTGGATTTTTAAATTTCAAAGAGGAAAATAATCAGAGTTGAAAAATTTTTTTAACGTGTTTCGGGATTTCTCGATGACATTGACTTTTTTTGTTAAACTGTGTTATAAATCAGGCGCGGAGCCAGAAAAAAAATATTGAGGGGTTAGTTTAATTTTTTTTTTTGAGAAAAACTTTGTAGGCTTATATTCTTAAGATTAAAATAAGCTCCTTAACAATTTTTATTTAATTGATCGTTTATTATGAACATTTGATGCCAAAGAACTCAAAAAAAATATGAACCCAAACAGACGAAGTTATAGTAGAAAATGAGGTTTATAGCAAAAAAAAACCAAAAAAGAACCCAACTTTGCTCATATATTGCCAATCCCCCTCAGAGCTAAGTTTTGAGTTTGGACGCAAAAAACTTCTTTTTATTTGCTATATATGTTTTTTAAAAATTGACCAAATTCTGAAAAGTGCGGAAAATATCCAAAAAATTTATAGATGGACTCAAGATTTTCAACTGCTTCAACTTATACTAAAAACATGATTTTTTTGGTGAAAAACACTCAAAACAGTGTCTTCATCTTATGTCTTCAATTTTACAAAAATGTCAAAAGTACTAAATTTTGGTATGAAATTAGGACAGATTTGAGATTTTTCACTATTTTTTGTTTAGTTTGCTGGGAAAAATTCTTGGTTCTTTCAACAATAATATTGAATAATGTTAAAATGAACCAGAACGGAAAATTAAAACAATCTTCAGATAGATCGAAATTTAATATAAATATTCATAATTTTCTTAATTTTTTGATGTTAATCTATTGGAAATATGAATCTTGAATGAATATTTGTCGCAATTTAAAACACTATACCAAAAATCATATCCCTAGGGTTGCTACTTCATAGTGCGGACGGAAATGGGTTAATTTATTTAAACAACTAAAAATCACTTGCATAAATTGATATACACATTCGAAAATTATTTATATTTTTCTCAATTAAAACAGTTATATATAAATTTATAACTTATTCTTTAAAAGCTTCAGGGGGCTAAGCCCCCTCGTAATTTCGCGCCTGACTTTTTTAGTTCAAAAATTTCTTTGTCAATCTTTTTAGAGTCTTAATTTGTTTTTTGAATTTCGTTCGTTTTTTTTTTCAAATAAAAAATTTTTTTCTATGGGGGATAAAATTTAGTAACAATGAGGTAAATTTTACCCTTGAGGTACTAAATTTTATCCCCTCATTTGCGTAAGAGTTCGGTAATTCTGTGAACTCTGAATAAATCACCATAAAATATTTGAAAAATATCTAGGTGCATGCAAGGGTCATCAATAGCTTATTTATCACTATTCGCTTTATTTTCAAGTCCGTGGAAAATAATTTTGGCCTATCCGGTGCTGTACAAATACGAGGAAAAGAATTTGATAAAATTCATCATCAGAGTTGCTTTCTGAGTTATCACTCACTTTATTTTTTTATTATATTTATTACTTTTTAATAGTTTTATTTAAAATTTAAAAGTTGATAAGATTTGTTGGTTTACAAATCCTGAACCGACCTTAGCAATAAAAGACCAACTTCGATGTTCGGTAGTTTAACAATAGGCAAAAAAACAATGCGTTAATTTATTCTATAAATGAAATTTCTTAATATATAATTTACAATATTTGTGGTTCTTTCTCACCTTAATTTAAAGAATCAATACTTTTCACCACGAATCAGAGCAATAATGAACATGAAATTTCTATCTCCTATAAATTAATATAAATTTACTTCACAATTTAATTGATTGTAAAAAGATTCTTACTTTTAAGTTAACTACTAATCGTTTATAAATTTTACAATTTAGTTTGCTTAATCCTGAGATTTATCTAAAATATAATTTGATTCATTAATATTTTTACTTTTATAATTACAGGTAAAATCTCTATAATTCCACATCTCTATACTTGCAAAACCTTTATAATTAATACATGTTTGGACGTCCCTTCAGATTTGCATGAAAATGTCTCTCTATACTTGCACACTCTCTTTAATTACACACATCCATATTTGCTACATAATTTTCTAATAAAAATCATCTCCTTAATTGCACCATACAACATTTTATTTATCATACGTCTAAAATTTGTACGTGTTAGTGTATAAATACACATAAACGCTTTGTAATGTACGAAAAATTACTCAATAGACGCTCATTCTGATCAATCTAAACAAAATGTAAATAAGTGAGAAATGTCAAACAAAAATATTAAGAATTTAATTTAACGAAAAAAAATTAATAAATAGTTTATTTAATTCTCATCAAATGAGAACGCGCATTATATATAAAAACAAAAAAAAAACAAGATCCACATAAAGTTTTTTTTTACTTTTTCAATAATTTTGGGACATTTTTTTTTCAATAAAAATAATTTTTTTTTTGTAATATTTTCATTAGTTTAAATTTCATGTTTCATGCAATGTTAATTCAAATGAAGAAGCAAAATGTACTGTTTGAGTGATTAAAGCTCGTTAAACACGATAAAAAAAATGTTTAACTTAATTTAAAATTAAATAATTTTAATAAAAGAATTATAACGGTCATTTTTTTAAACGTCAAACTTCCTATACTTTCACACTCTCTTTATTTGCTTCAATTTTTTTGGTCCTCTGAGACGTGCAATTATGGAGATTGTACCTGTAATAAATTAAACTGACAAATTTAAGCTATTAATTTCTCTGTCTTGTCACTAGCAAGGTTCGATTAAAAAAGAAAGTGTTGAATCATGTAATGTGACAAGAACCTACTAACTTAATAATCAATTACGCCCTACACTAAATTGATTGGGGATAGATTAAATATTTGAATTTAAAATTATTGGATATTATACATACAGAAAATACGTACACAAAATTTCAATTTATATTTGTCAGACTATAATAATTTTCAAAAAAAAAAAAGATAAATACAAAGTATTTCATATCTGTCAATACACATATTAAAGTTATTCCGTGATTTATTCCTTCAATTTCTAGGAATTAATTTACTTCTTGATTTAGAACGTTATAAAGATTAAAGTGAAAATTCAATTAAACACTTGGAGTTAAAATTAATTGCGTCTTTATTCATTAACAATCGGGAAAGGACTGAACGTACATATATGTACAACTGTACAGAGTGAATATGATCATATCACATATACACACTAACACCATTAAATTCAATACTCCTCCTTGATGTGATCAGATTCATGGACCAAATTAGTACTATTCCTAAATCTTGCCATCTTGACTCCATTCAGTGGTTTTGTCATTAGATCCGCGATATTCTTATCAGTAGGAACGTAATGCAATGTAATTTTCTTCTTCTCAACAAGATCTCTTGTAAAATGATACTTTGTATCAACGTGTTTTGTGCGATTGCTGAATTTTTGGTTGTCTATCATGTTAATACAGCTTTGATTGTCGGTAAACACATCTATAGGACCATCTAACCAAATATCAAAATCTTTTAACAATCGTTCCACCCATATAATTTCTTTTCCAGTTTCACATAAAGCAATATATTCTGACTCGGTCGATGATAAAGCTACTAAATCTTGTTTATGTGAGCACCATGACACAACACCACCATTTATTTGCACAACATATCCACTGTTAGATTTCCTATCATTAACATCTTCGGCAAAATCTGCATCCGAATATGCTAACAATTTTCTACTCACTTCATTACTGTTCAACATCAACTTTAAATTTCGAGTTCCTTTAATTTATCTAATTAAACGGTTCAATTCAACTTGATCAACACGTGATGGCTGCGAGACTCTTTTACTCAATATCGAAATAGAAGCAGCTATATCAGGGCGTGAATTTGTTGCTAAGTACAACACCATACCAATAAGCTTTCTATAAGCTTCTTTGTCTTGTGTAGGTTCAATATGTTTTTGCTTGTAGTATCCGATATCAATCGGATAAGAAGATGGTTTAGCTTGACTCAATCCTGCTTCGTGGACAATCTTATCAATATAATTCGATTGGCTAATAAAATATTTACCATCCTTATTTTTCTCGACATCAATACCAAGATAATGGCGTACTCCAAGATCTTTTAATTCAAAATTCGATGATAATTTTTGTTTAACATCATTAAAAAGATTAATGTCTTTCCCAGCCAATAACATATCATCCACATGTATTAATATATACAGCACTGAATTTCCTTTGCGAATCATATAAAGACATTTATCAACCTCACTCTGTTCACTTCCGCACCCTATGAGTACACCGTGAAGAGTTTGGTTCCATGCTCTAGCTGATTGACGCAAACCATATAGACTTTTCTTTAATTTCATTACCTTGTTATTCTTCTTGAATCCAGGAGCTTGATTTAAATAAATTTCTTCCTTCAATTCACCATTTAAAAATGCAGTTTTAATATCAAAATACTTCACAAAATAGTCACGCGAACCAGCTACTGACAGAAGTACTCTGAATGTTGTTGAACGAGCAACCGGCGCGAAGACTTCATCATACTCGATATCATACTTCTGGGAGAAACCTTGCGCCACCAGTCGTGCCTTGTATTTTGCAATTTGGCCATTTTCATCTAACTTGATTTTGAATACCCATTTTGATTCGATTGCTTTTCTTCCTAACGGTAAATCTGTCTCTTCCCATGTATTGTTTTCTTCAATAGAATTTAATTCATCAATCATAGCGAGCATCCATTTATACTTATCAGTACAAGAAACTGCCTCTTCGTATGATTTTGGCTCGAACATTGACTCTCCTACTGAATATACATAAAAATCATTTAAATGATTTGGAATCTTACCAGCATTCGTGCGAGTGCTTCGACGTGCAGGTGGAGGTGAAGGTGTCATTTGAATATGCTCCTCATTTGATTCTTCTTGTATCATAGGCGGAGCATCCTGAGATTCAAAACTAACAAATTCCAATTCTGAGTCAGCACCATCATTTTCAGATTCGAAACCATAAAAATCTGGTTCAGATACACTTAAACTTCCGACATTTGAATCTCTGTCGTTGAAACCTCTGTTAACGACATACCACCAGTACATAGATCAGTGAATGTGATAAAGTATCTAGAATGTGAAGGACTTTCTAACTGCATGGGCCCACAAACATCAGTGGCCACACAATCCAGAACCTTCTTCACATTATCACTTCTTGGAAATGATTTTCCACCCATCTTTCCTTGAATGCAAGATTCACACACGTTAGAACAACTACATTTTCTGATCGTCAAACCTTGACTTCCCATTCTTTGAATGACCGCCAGGTTTCTGTGACCTAAAATCTTATGCCAATCATGTACACATTTGTCATTTTCTGACTTAGCAACGTACGAGATATGACTTGTATCCAAATGTAATTCATAAAGACCATTTTTAAATGACCCAATTATCATTTTTTCATCTTCCTTCCGTAATCTGCATTCGTTTCCAAAAAATGATACCATAAAGCCTTTGTCAGCCAATTTTTTTAACAGATATTAAATTTCCATCAAGTTTCGGTACATAAAGCACATCCTCTAATTCAACATTAAAAACTTTGTTTTCATTCAACTTCAATGTCAATTTCACATTTCCTTTTCTTTCTACACTCACTTTGGATCCGTTAGCAACAGTGATATTTCCAAATTTATCCATAACAAGATTTTTGAATAAACTTCTATCACATGTCATATGAGTGGATGCTCCCGAGTCAATGTGCCACTTTGAGGGAATTGAGAAACACTTGAATACCATTTGCTAAAACGAGCCATTTTGGCAGATTTATTTTCATTTCTTTCCTTAATGTATTCTTTCATTAAAATACAATCACGTTTGAGGTGGCCAACACCTTTACACCAATAACACCTAAATATATCTTTCTTCTTCGGAGGTTTTCCGCCCATTGTTACAGTAAATGCAACTTCAGCATTTTCACGTTCTTTAATTTTCTGCCACACTTCCAATAATTTGCCTTTCACAAGCGACAATGTCAAACGAGAATCGTCCCACGCATCAATAGCAGTTACGATTGCGCTGTATTCATCTCCTAGACTAGCTAAAAAGGCTGCCACGATTATTTCATCATTTACTTTACAATCCATTGCTTCAAGTTTAGCCGCAGCTTCCGTAATTTTTAAAATATGCTGCTCCATCGATCCTCCTGGTGATAATTTTGTCGTAAATAATTGTTTAAAAGTGCGTACCTTATTGCTTGTTGTGTTACGTTCATGTAGTTCTCTCAGAATTTTCCATGCTTCACAACCACTTGTTGCATGTCTCAATAATACCAGTTGAGAATCTTCCACATTCAATGAAATGAGGGTAAGAGATTTTTCTTCTTTACGCTTTATCTCTATTTCAGGCGTATCCACATTATCAATCGTGTCATTAACTGAATCCCAACAGTCCTCTTTCATCAGATACATACGCATCTTGAAACTCCATAAAGCATAATTATCGTTATTCAATTTTTCAATCATCCGCCATTTTTGTTGTACAATGACGCCACAATTTAAGCGAATATTAATTTCGAATTATTGGGCAAACTAACATGAAATTCCGTAAAACAGTACTTTAAAACAGTAAACACGAGCTGAACTTTATTTTCCCGATATGGGCTGGGCCCATAACCTAAAGATTAAAGTGAAAAGTCAATTAAACACTTGGAGTTAAAATTAATTGCGTCTTTATTCATTAACAATCGGGAAAGGACTGAACGTACATATATGTACAACTGTACAGAGTGAATATGATCATATCACATATACACACTAACACCATTAAATTCAATACGTTAACCAAGGAATAAAATTGGTTTGCATCCAGTTTTTTTTTAATCTAGTAATAAATTTTTTATTTCGTGAATTTTAATTGTTTATGAATTTTACTTCGTTTAATCATGGGCGTAAGTGTCTTATATTCTCTTTCGTTGTTTTTTGTTGGTTTAAAAGTTATTCCTACTTGGGCAAAATACCTTGCTTTGACCCTTCAAGTCTAATTATTTTTTCAATAATGTTTTTCAGTTGTTACAGCAGTTCAATGTCCACCACCGGAGAATCCAAAAAATGGAAAGGCAATTTACACAAGTTGTTCATACAATTCTGTTGTAAGCTATGAATGTAAGTATGGCTATACTCTTGTAGGAGAAAGCTCTAGAAGATGTGGAGCTGATAAAAAATGGACTGGTCAAACTCCACTTTGTAAAGGTAAACTTAAATGTTTATATAATTTTAATTAATGATTGCAAAGTCGATTTTGAATACTTTAACTTTTAATTTACTCTACCTTTACTTTAAGTAGTTATTTCGTGTAACATGGTTACTGCTTAAAGTCACGAAAACCGATATTTTTTTTAAAAAATTATAATTTTAAAAATTATTTTTTAAAATTAAATTTACTGTTAGAATAACAGTAAATTTAAATTCTTAAAATTAATGTACAATAAATTTGAATATTTAACAGTATGAATTTTGACTGTAATAAATTCAAATCCTGACAAAAGTAAGCAAAAAAATAGTAATTCAATTTTCTTCAAACTCAAAAATTTACTTATAGGTCAGATCCATATTAATGGTGCCGAGTGTGGAAATCATAGTTTCCGATTTTATTCATACGCTCATAGTAGAAGGCCCTACTGGTGTCCATCACAAAAATATCATGGTATATATACTTTTCCCATGGCTTAACCCATTAAGACGTATTTTAGATTTTAACTTCAAACCATGATATTTTCTTTATTGCTTCAGATACAGAAAAGTAGTTATATACAAATTACATCAGCTCGACGAAACCTACAAACGGAAAATTTTTTCCACTTTATCTGGAATTAATGGGTTAACCCGCTCTTCTCCATCGAAGTTTTTTATAAAATGAAAGCTCTATTTCCTATCTATATTTGCTCCATACGTCATTTTGATGGAGAACATAGAGAAATATGAGAATAAGCCTCATAAAAGCGGTCATATTTGAGTTTTACGTATATTCACCATATAAAAGTTAAATTTTTTTTTTTTAATTCAGTTATTATTCGAAATGCTCATTTTTAGATAGGAAAAATCTATAATATTTTCCTCAATTTTTCACTAAAGTTAGGTAATTTTTAACTTTCTCGATAAGTTGTAGGTCTCGTCGAGCTGAAGAAATAAAGGAGGTATCACCTTTGAAGCTAAAGCCTAAAATACGTTTTAATCGGAAAAGTATAAACATCATCATGGGTAACTGGCTCTATTTTCATGTATCGCAAGAATTAAATTGTCGCCCCATCTAAATCAAGCAATAATGTCAATTTTTTTCAAATTTTCATCTGGTCATCTTATTTCTTTGTATGGGCACTAGAGATGTCGATTTTCCCGGGAAGAGTTAAATTCGAGAAACGAGAGCGAGAATGAAAAAAATTTAAGAATTAAGAATTTAAGAATGTTAAGAGAACGAGAAAAAACTAAAATTTTTCTAATATTGATTCAAATCATTTATTTATTTTTATATAAATCTAAAAAATAACTTTTAATAATCATTATACAGTCTACCATTTTGTTTGAAAGTCTTGTTCTCAATTTACTGATTACTTGACCCGATAAAGAAAAATTTTGTCCAGCTTGAGTTGATATTGGACTTATTGATTTCAACACATTGTAACCATTTAGAGGAGTTCAAATTACGCAATAAAAGAGGAATGATTTACTTAAAATATAATTTATTAAAACTAAGACTTATTGGTTACTTATAATTAAAGAAGAACACATCTTCTTAAGGTGAAAGTTAGAACTAGACTGAAACTATAACTATTCTTATAGACTACTGGTTATGGTGATGTATATGTGTTAGTGCAATATAGGAACAGTTCACTTAGAACTGTCACAAGTGGGGCTTTCATCGGGAGGAACCTACACTACCCTTATGCCACTCTTGATTCGTTTCTGCACAGCTCTTGATGCTTTCTGAAAATAGAATTATTTTTGAGGATACTTAATCCTTGTTGTTGTCGTCCACTGGTTCACACAACTTGTTCACTAAATTTTAATTTGCTTAAACTACTACAATGTCCTTAAATAATTTTTGGTACTTGCCAATCGTTCCTTTTTCAATTTTGAAGAAGGATATTAACTTCAAACTTAGCCTACTATTACACTTATTTAACTTTTATCATAAATCCTTAAATTATTTGTATTCATATGCTGCCTTATTTTTTTTTTTCAATACTACACTAATTTAATTTTTATGAGTCTTAATCTGATTTCTATTTACACTACTTCTAAACTAACTCTAGAGATCTCGTCTTACTACTAAAATTTTTCTTAATTCATTTTAAGGGAGTCACTTAGACCTCACCTTAGATTTGTCGAGTCACTTAGACTTCAAGACATTCAACTCACTGATACCATGGTATAAACTCTTTCTAACATCCAGCCAGAACTTTCTTTGCCTAAACTGCTGCTAGTTGTGCATAAAATACTACTCTAAGCTTTCTTCCCGACATACAGCAAGAAGTTCTCTGTCTAAACTGCTGTCAGGCGCGCGCTTTTATCTACTCTTTATAGTCCCCCAAGTACTACATACTCTCTAGACTGCACGTGGTGAATTTCACAAATCCTTTTCTCTTCTCTCCCATTTTTTTAAAGGTTTTTACTTTTTTTTTATTCGCACTTAGCTGAATTTTATTATCCGGAATTCACTAACAACTTATGTCAGGGGTTCGTCTTCCAAGGGATGCCATTTGTAACCATTTAGAGGAGTTCAAATTACGCAATAAAAGAGGAATGATTTCGTTAAGTCCCACAAAGAAGGCCGTATCTCATTATACGGCTTTTTGAGGTTTAGATGCTTTAAGCTGCATTTTTAGGCTCTTTTTTCCCACAAAATCTTGGCTCTCAACTCCGTATGGTTTCGCTTGTATGAAAAAAGCCGTATAATTATACGGCCGTTTTTGTAATTTTTTTTTCGTACCAAGAAAAAACTCCCGATAAAAGAGCCGTATAATGTAAAAAATACTTTTTAAATGTTTGAAGTAATTATTATTTTTATTGCCTCAAAAAATGCCTTCCCCAAATTAATTTAATTTGATTTTTTTGCAAAAAGTGTTCTCTGATTTATTTATATTATTCATGTCATAACTGTTTTTAAAGATCTTAAATATTAAACACATCAAAATGTCATTAATTAATCAAAAAAAAAATAACAGGCAATTTGAATCACGTGTCAACAACTAAAAAAGAATAGAACGTAATTTTAAACGAAAAACACGAGCGCATTTCTAAGATAAAATTCACCATTTTCGAATATTAAACCATTTTGGAAAAGTCGGACATTCTGGATCAGTTGGCCATTTTAAATTAAACCACGATTGTATTGACACAGACGTACGACTGACAAACGCACGGTATAACTGGTCTCACTATTCGCATTTTTTTCAATTTGACCTGAAATGCGTATAAAATTAGAGAACACACAAAAAAAAATGTCTTTATTTTTGTGTTAATTGTTTATTGAATAATAATTTTGAATTATCTAATTAGAAATAAAAAAATACGAGAAAAGTGAAGATGAAAACATAAAATGAATGAGAAACAATTAGTGTTAAGTGAAATCACCGGTGATTTACATGAAAATGAAAAAGAAACAAAAAATATTATGCTTGATGCTGAAACCGGTGAATTTATTTCAATTGAATGTGAAATTGATGAGTTCAAAAAAAATAATGTGAAACTTCGAGATCAGAAAAAGAAAGGAAAATCCCAATCATGTGAAAATTGGCATATTAATCTAAGAAGACAAGCTAATTTGTCAGGAGCGAGCTACTTAAATCAATATGGTAATATCCGTCCGATGAAAGAAATGAAGGATCTTTCCTGTTCTTGCCGATTTAAATGCACTGAACGACTTTCGTATGACATTCGAAAAAACTTTTTCGACAAATTTTATAAATTACCAACAACACGCCATAAATGGGAATTTATTTTGCATTACACTAGATCTGATGGTGTCCGGAACTTCAAAAATAATAATAGGCGTTTATATTCAAGAAAATATTTCATTGGAAATGGAAATTTCGTTAATGGTCTCGAAGAAATGTTGAGAGTGTGTCAGATATCGTTCTTAAATACATTATCGATTTCAGAAAAGATGGTAAGAACCGCTCACAGAAAAATTTTGAACAAAGATGGTGTATTAAATGATGATCTTCGAGGCGGGCATACACGAGTGGTCACTAATTTAAAAATTCAAAAACGAAATTTGGTTCATCAGCATATAAATTCTTTTCCTAAACTAGAATCTCACTACTCTCGTGCAAACTGTGACAAATTTTTTTTAGATAGTGATCTTTCGATAGCTAAAATGTACAAATTATATTTAGAATGGATACCTGATCCGTCACTTACAGTAACTGAGCGTGTTTATCGTGATATTTTTAACTCTGATTTTGATCTTTCATTCCACGTAGTCAAAAAAGATGCATGTGATAAATGTATGCAGTATCAATATGCATTACCAAATCAAAAATCGTCACTTGAAACAGAATATAACAATCATGTGAAGCAAAAAAATCTAGCACGATCAATAAAGACAAAATTTAAGGAGGAAGCTGCAATATCGAACGGTAAAACTATTTGTGCCATTTTCGATTATGAGAAAGGAATTTCAATCCCCAAAGCAGATGCTAGTAGCTTTTATTATAAACGCAAACTTACAGCTCATAATTTCACAATTTATGATACAGTAAGCAAACAATCGTACAATTTTGTATACGATGAATCGCTGACAGGCTGTGGTCCCAACGAGGTGTGTAGTTGCTTGTACAAATTCATTGAAATTAATGTGAAGTTGGGAGTGAAAACTTTTTTGTTCATCTCCGACAACTGCCCTGGACAAAATCGTAATACGTTCCTTTATGCTTTTTACGCTTTTTGTGCTGCGAAATTCGAAATTACAATCCAACATCTTTTCCTTGTTAGAGGGCACACACAGTCCGAAGTGGATAACGTGCACTCGGTAATTGAACGTGCACTGAAAAATAAAATCTTGTTCGCTCCTGTGCAATTTTATGAAACAATCCAAAACGCAAGCAAGAAAAACTCACATAAAATCATACAATTGGCATTGGAAGACATTTTAAACTTCAAGGTTAGTCATTAATTACAAAATCTCGATTTATAAAATAATTTATGGTTTTTATTCATTTTCAGAGCTTAGTCAACTTGAAGTCATTCTCCAAATCTAGTGATAATAAACCATTGAAAATATCTTCTGTTTGTCAATTATCTACAAGTTTTCAAACACCATTAATTTTTAATTACAAATATGACTATGAGTCTGATTGGATGTCAATGAAAATTTCTGGCATGGAAAATTCTGCTCTTCAGATACCGGCAGTGCTTCGAACCCGCCCAAAAGGCGTCTCAAAACTCAAAAAGAATGATTTACTTAGTCTTTGTAAATCTGGTTTAATAAAATCTGAATTTGTTGATTTCTATAATCAATTACCTGAAGAAAATGCGAATATTTTGAAAAGTATTGAAAATAAAACTTTGGAACCTTCCAAAAAGAAATTGAAAATTAAATAATTCTACATAAATTAAAATCTGATAAATTCATTCAATAAAAAGTTGAAATCGAATATTTATTGTTTTATTTTAAAAAATCCTAAAGCATTCATGAATTTATATTTTTCATATAGCTCTACACATATCATACACAACTTACACATTATACGTCTTTTTTATCGGGAATTTTTTTAAATTTTGATTTGATATCGGACGTATAAATATTAATTATGTATTTTAGAGATAAATGATGTGAAATTTAAAATTTAATCAAATATTTCGTGTCCGATTTAGCTCTAAGAAGTACATTGTAATATATAATTCATGATGCCTGTGGAGAAATTTTACAAAAAATGATATAATGCTTCCCCTGTAAAGTTACTCAAAAAAAGATACGGCCTTCTTTGTGGGACTTAACGATTTACTTTAATTTAAGTCAAATAATTTGTAAAATATTAATTATCAAATCAAAATAAATTGAAAAAAATAAAATTATCTTGAAAAATTATAAAAAAAAAAATGATTGTGCTTAAGCTCATACATTCAACCCGGTATTCTTGATAGTGAATCACATCCAAGTACGTGGAGAGAAATAACACAACGTGACACAGGATTGGTCTCTTTGTCTGGATCGAGTGCAGCAAATACTCCAAGTGGGACAATAGTAAGAAATATTTTAACAGATTATTTCATGTCCAATGTAGCCGTCATGTGGCAAGACAAACATCTTCAAAATATTTTATGATTTATTTTGTATTTATTTAAAAAAAAAAATAATTTACATTATTATTAATTTAATTTAATAATTTACAAAAAAAATGTTTTTCATTTTATTTAAGTACGGCGCCGAGCAATATTTCCAGCAACCACGTTCATAATTTGTGCTTTGCACAACTGCACATTTTCATGTGGGACTTGTCTCAAATCGTCTTTCAAAGCATCACAAAACAGGTCAATTGAATCGGGCTCTTTTTCAGCCATTATTGATTTAATCAAATCATTCATTTGTTTGAGTACACGATCCTTTTCTTCAGTTGGTGGACTGATACCACTGGTCTCCACTATTATTTCATGACTCTCTTCAGCACTGAAATTTTCTTAATCTACATCTATAGAACTTTGAATTGATTGTGATGTGGTTTCAGAATCTGAGCCCATTGGAGATCTCTCGAACATTTTGTTTTTCGGCCTGCGGCTGACCCGCTAGCTGGTTTTTGTAAAGACGAATAGTATCCAGACCGGTTATTTTTCCATTTTTGCTTGATTGATTTTACTAAAAATTATTGGAAACGAAAAAAATCAACAAAAATAAAATAAAATAATAAAGTCATTTACCATCCAGCTGAAGTTTATCAGCTATTTGATTCCAAACACCATTTTTGAGTGTCTGATTCCAATATTCTTCCATTTTAATATTGCAGAGACATGGATTGGCTTCGACCAAATCAATTAATTCGTCATCTATAATATTAAATGGATATTTAAATGGTGAATAAGAAAAAAATTATCGTTTCATCATTTTCATTATCATTATTTTTCAATGAAAATGCATTTTACTTACCGATATTTGTCATAATTTGGGCTTTTCACCAGGATTTCACTTGGATTAAAATAATAAATATCTGATTTTTTCAGATATTAATTAATGAACAATTTCCATCCAACATCTCAATTAATATCTGACAAAAAAACGAATGGAAAATAAAACGACGGATAATGAACAAATTTCAATTTAAAGCTGGATTTTAATCTAGAGGTGAACATATATGAACCACAACCTTTACAGTCAACTTAGATATTTTAAAACGTAAAACTTTTAACGCATGGTTTTGAATTATAATCAATGTTAACACTAACTAATTTATGCATGGTATAACTCCTTATAATTTACATACAGAGCGCGTAATGTTTTTTCCGCTATGTATTCACATACGTATAATTATAAGGAGGTATATCTTGCATAAAGCAGGCGTAAATCTTTTTTGAAAAATACTAATTCTACCAAAGAGGTCAATTGACCCATACACGGCAAACATAAAACTTGCTGTATTTGTTGCCGTAGATGGCAACTTCTTGTCATAGCACGGGAACTCTATGGCAATTGTACGTCAACAATAAAGCAAAATTTTTATTTTTTCTTTTATTTTTTTAGTAAAAAAAATATGATTTTATCAAGAAAAAATTTTTTAAAACACAAAAAAGTCAAAATTTCAAAAAAACTCAAAATTTCAAAAAAAACTCAAAATTTTCAAAAAAAACTCAAACTTTTCAAAGAACTAAAAATTTTCAAAAAACGTAAAATTTATAAACTTAAACTTTTCAATTTAAATTTTTTAAAAAGCCAAATATTTCAAAAAAAACTCAAAATTTTCAAAAAACATAAATATTTACAAAACTGAAAAAAGTCAAAAAACTCAAAATTTTCAAAAAAAAATCTTTATTTTCAAAATTGAAAAATTTTCTAAGAAGTCAAAATTTCAAAAAAAAACTCAAAATTTTCAAAATACTCAAAAAAATCAAAATACTTAAAATTTTCAAAATAACTCAACATTTTGAAAAATTGAAATTTTTGACTTTGTGGACTTTAATGATTTTTCTGAAAATTTTGACTTTCTGAAACTTTTGAGTTTTTTGACATTTTTGATTTTTTTGTAATTTTTGACTTCTCTTAAAAATTTGATTTTTTGAAATTTTTGATTTCTTTGAAATATTTGACTTTTCTGAAAATTTTGAGTTTTTTGGTTGGTTTATTAATATGTTAATAAGGTAATACTAATTAAATGGCTATTTTTTTTGTAAAACTTTTAAATCTATAAAATATCGCAAAAATAAAGGAATAATGATTTTTTTCCTAAATACGTTATAATTTCACAAATTCCCGCAGCTCCTTGCAAAATTGAAGAAAATTATAAATTAAATCACAAAATATGACTTGTGCCATAAAAATATTTTTATAATCGCATTTTACCAATTAATTTTTATTTGAATAAATGAATTTTATTTGAATTTCCAGTCGATGTTCCATTCTCTGTATTCTTAAATGGATTAATTGGGTTTGTAGTTCTTAATATTGATCAAATTATGTTTTATACAATTTAAGTTACATAAGTGGCAACATTTTAAACAATAATTACTTTTTGATGTCCGTTATAAAATGAAATATCTATACTAAATTTTTTATCATAGATTAGAGACTTTTTGTGTACGGATTTTTTTTTTTGCATTGATGCTTAGAATGGCACGAAGAACCAGTTTACAAATTTATAGCAAAAAATAAAGTCATCGGAAATTTTATTTATATTCCTCTCCAGGTACAAATTAATTTATCTTAAAATTACTTTAGTTACCTCGCTGTCGTTACTGTGTAGCTTTAATTTATATCCTGCAAGTAAACTGTCATGATTGTTTACATCTTCAAATGCCATTTGAGCAGCTGGCATACATGCTTGACCTGTAAGTAGAATGATATCCTAAATGGCAGATGAAACACAAAATGTATAAGCAAAAAATAACAAAAAACCGGTCATGGTTTTTTATGTTCGAATATTCAATTGACTATCTTAAGTATTCCTATTTCAGAGTGTCGAAGGTGCAGTGGTTTAATTTAAAATGGTTTATTTGTCTAACTAGGTAGCTTTTTTTTTTGCAGAACAGAATATATAAAATATTTATGTTTTTAACTTTGTTTTGGCATGAAAAAACAGAAAGTATCATTAAAATTGGCTGAGCGCCCAAGGAAGGTGCTCTAAGAGCCCTGAAGGAGCTCTTTTTGAACTAAACGTATTTTTGTGTTAATTTTAATGGAAAAAGTCAAAACTCTTAGAGCACCTTCCTTGGGCGCTCAGCCAATTTTGATGATACTTTCTGTTTTTTGATGCAAAAACAAAGTCAAAAACATAAATATTTTATAGATTCTGTTCTGCGGATAAAAAAGGTCCCTTGTCAGATCGGCAGTTTTATAAGTTTTGTCTGTTTAAAATTTCATTATTATTCAGTCAAACTTGCATGTAAAGCTCATTAAAGGCATAAAATTTAAATTTGAGTGCTAAGACGAAATTTTAGTTATTCAGAGTGACCAATTTAGCTCTTTTGGAGCTAGATCTGGCTCTTTTTTGAATTTTTTGGCTCCCAACATGGCTCAAAAGCCCCTTGGAGCTTTTTTAGCTCTTTCATTTCATAATTTTGGCTCTTTTAGCTCTTTGTCTTAATTTTTTTTTTCAATGAAATTGTGACATTAAATCACGTAAAAATAAAAGAAAAAAACTGAATTCCAATATTTCCAATATGCTGCTAAATAAAAAACTCCGTTATCTTCTTAAAACTGATTATTCTAACAGTAATAAACAAAATGTTCGATAAATTGTAAAATAATTTGTGTTTTTCGAATCGAATATTTCGATATATTTGAATTAAATTTAATGATAATTAAACAAATCTCACAAAGTAACTGAAATATCATAAAATTTCGGTGAAATATCATAATGTTTATTAAAATACCATAATTTTCTTTTTAGTAAGAGAAAAACAATATTCTCAAAGATTTCGTGATGAATGGCTAATAAAAGAACAATTCAAAGATTGGTTGATGAGATTCGAGGGGGATAATACCAAATGCATGTGCAAGTATTGCAAAAGTCTCTACACTTGAACGATATTTAAGTTCGGTGGCTCATAAATCAGCATCTGCACCATTTACAGGAACCGGTCGTCAACAAACTCTGCCATTTGCACCAAAAAACACCAAACATAAACAAATTGAAGCATCGCTATCCCTTTATATTGCTTGACATAGTTCCATAAGACCAATCGATCATCTTACTCCTCTATGCAAAAATTTGTTTCACACTTGTAAAGAAATAAATGACGTCACACTAAAACGTACAAAATGTACTTGGAATGATATCGGTGATAGTAATTATAGCCTCCTCATTGACGAATCAAAGGATGTTACCACAAACAAAATGCTTGGAATAGTGATATAGTCTGACAAATATAAATTGAAATTTTTGTGCGGGGCCGTACTTAGGTTTGATTGAAATATAGACGACTTTTTACAATGATTTTGCAGATATTTGAGAAATTTAAGGAAAAAAAATAAAAGTTTTGATCATTTTTAGAATGAATAAAAAATATTTTAATTTTTAAATTTCACTCGAACGTCATGAAAATTCCACTAAATTTTGTTTGTTTTCACCTGGTTTTTAGTCAATTTGACAATTTTTCTGAAAAAACAGGTTGAATATAATAAAACGGTCAATTTCAGCTTCCGATTTTTAGAACACTACATTTTAAAACAAAAAATAACTATTTTTTTTAACGTTAATTTCACTAATATAAAAATATTTTGATTCCTGATTACGTCAAAAAATGTAAAGATTCGATAAGCAAAATTTTGTTTAGCTCAACCATATTTTCATACAAAAAATCTCTGGATGAGTACAAGTGACACAAGCTCAACCATATTTTCATACAAAAAATCTCTGGATGAGTACAAGTGACACTTGCTCATCGAACACACCTCTTAATAAAATTTCTTTATATTTGTCAGACTATACGATATTGTTCTCGAACCAAACAAAAATTTATTGTTACGTTTCTGGATATAATTGCTATCGATGAATGTGATGCACAAAGTATAGTTAAAGCTTTGAAAAATTCATTGAACGAGAATGGTTTATCTCTTCAGAAGTTAATGGGACTCGGTACAGATAATGCATCCGTGATGATTGGTGTCAATAATGGTGTGTATGCACTACTTAAACGTGAAATTCCACACTTGGTCTTAATAAAGTGTATTTGTCATTCTCTGCAATAGGCAGTATCACATGCTACTTTGGAGTGTTTGCCACGAAAAATTGAATTTATTTTAAAGGAAACCTATAATTGGTTCTCGCATTCTGCCTTACGTAAAAGTAAATATAACAGTATTTACTCGGCAATTAATGATGGAATCACACCCGTAAAATTAATTCAATTGTCACAAACAAGATGGATGGCAATTGAAAGATCAGCTGATCGTATTATTCAACAATGGGTGGAATTAAAAACATTATTTGCCATTACTAAAACAACTTAAAGATGTTACACCGCTGTAATACTACATCAAATGTATAATGATCAATCAAATTACGTTTATTTGATATTTTTGAAACAAATTTTGAATCAAGTTCAAAGAGTGAACAAAATTTTCGAATCAGAGACACAAGATCCAACAAAACTTTTGAAAGATTTACAACTACTAATAGACACATTGACAAGTTTGATTGTTGTTCCCGGGAGACGATTGAGAGACACTGACCGTATTTCTGATTTTTTGGATCCGAATCCATATTTAGGATATGAATTTGAAAATGAACTTTCGAAATTGAATATTCCACAACAAAGTAAGACAGACTTAAAAAAAAGGTGTATGTTCTTTGTAGTTGAACTTGTAAACCAACTAAAACAACGGGTACCGGAAAATATGGGAATTTTACAACAAATGAGTTGTTTTAGTGTAAGTGAATCCTTACGTAATAATAAACCAAGCATAATAGATTTAGTTAAGCATTTTGTGCAAGATCCATCTAAAATATCTCACATTGATTTACAATGGAGAAATATTCACAAAATTGCTTGGATCGAAACGACGTCAACCGCAATATTTTGGGCAGAAGTATACAGTTACCGTGATTCAGCAGGGAACAATTCGTTTGACGAACTGGCGACATTCGTCCTGAATCTTTTGTCACTGCCACAGTTTAACGCTGATGTTGAAAGAATTTTCAGTCAAATGAATTTAATAAAAAATCGTATGACCAATAGAATGTCCATCACAACACTCAAGGCAATCTTGCACATAAGATATGGCTTGAAAATGTGTGAGGTTTGCTGCAACGATTATAACTTACCTGAAGATAAAACAAATTGGAACAATGGAGGCATATACGTCAAAGGAAACCGGAGATGATGATTTAGATGAAAATATTTTACCTTTTTTAATGTAATTATTTGTTCTTAAAAGTTTAATAAAAATTTTAAACTTGAATCAAAATGAAAAAACGGAATTTTTATTTGAACATATTTTAGCTCCCATTTAGCTCTTTTTTGAGGAAAATTTAGCTCCATACAAAAATGAGAGTTGGTCACCCTGTAGTTATTATCGGAAAATTCTTTTTTTCGTCACTTTTTAATGTTTTCAATCAAATTTGGAGAAATTGATGGATCAATATTTAAATAATTATTAAGGAATTTTTAATGAAATAATTGGTTGGCTATCAAAATTTTTGAAGTTTAATGATGATAAGTTAATATCAAAATATTTGGACTTTGATGAAATGAATGTTTTACATCTTTCTTTTCAAAAACTTAAATTATTGTAGCAATACATAAAAAAATTTGAGAAAAAAAATTCATTTTTAGGTATAAATAATTATGAAAGAGAGCGACAGATAAAAATGATTTACTTCACCTAACTTTAAAGGCCCCACATATCAATTGATATCAAATGCTCCTCCACTACGCATTTAGGTATAAAAATTAATTTCACCGAACTTAAAATATTTTGATATGGCAATATTGTAGATGAGGTTTGTGGCTAAAATTTTGTAATTTTTTTTTTTAAATTTAGGACCGCATAGCTGAAAAAAATAGCCCCTAAAAGGATGCAATTACTATATTGCTCAAAAAAGCCTGAAATCTTGATGGGTCCAAACGAGCACTCATATTTTAAGAAAGAACACATTTTTAACTACAAAACTGCATCATTTCTTTTTTAAAAGCATTCCGGCCATATTGTTTTATTTAGGCTCCAAAATCGGCAATTTTCGAAAAAGACCTAATTTCACCCCAATTACCGGTCCGATTTTCAAAAAATTTAAGTTAAAGTTTAGCTTTTTAAAAGTTAAAATAAGATTTTCCCGGGAAGAAATCAGTTTTCGGACGTTTTGAGAACTCATTTACATTTGAGGCTCTAAAATGTCACCATGTGGACAAAAAAATGTTTTCTTATTTTTTTTTACTGTTAAACGGTGATACAATAAAACTATAATAATTAAAATTTCTGAAGTGGGCTGTGCCACGACCTTCAATTATTTGGTAGAATGAATCGTGATAAATCTCTTAAAATTTTACAGCATTTTATATGAAAAATCAAGGGAACGTAAAAAAATGTCACACCAATCAAATTGTCACATAAATAGAAGTTGGCTGTATTGTTTATTCTAATATGTCAAATAGGTCTTCTTAAGTCATTAATTTAATTTTATTTTTAAAATATTTTTTTCAACAGTTTATCACAAACATAGTGAAAAAATAATATCTAACGTTTATTATTTTCAAAAAAGAATTAAAGAAGTGTATTAATTAAGAAACTGTATTAATTACACTAGACAAAAAAATAAAAAACCTCAGGCTACTGGCAAATCCTTTTAAAGTCTCTATGGCGTTCACAGAAAGTCTTTATCGCTACTATTTTTTTTAAATAATTTTTTGAATTTTCCTCCATTTTTCCTTTAATTACACAGCTTAACAAAAAAAGTCGATGTCATACTATTGAGAAATCCCGAAACACGTCAAAAAGATCCTGAGTATTTTCCTTTTCGAAATTTTAAAATCCACTGTTTCGTTTTTGTTTTAGAAAAAACGAAATTTGCATAGAAAAGAGTCACTATTCCTTAATATTGAACAAAAAATGATACATTTCTATGTAAATTTGATTTTTCAAAAAACGAATCAGTGGATTTAAAAATTTCAAAGTGGAAAATAATCAGAATTGAAAAAAAATTTTGGGGTGTTTCGGGACTTCTCAATAGTATGACATCGTTTTTTTTTGTTAAAAAAATAAATGTTCTACAAGCATAATTTGTTATACAGTTTTTGGATGATTTCTCAATATTTTTGTATGAAAATATGTATAAAACATTCAAAATTGTAAAAAACCACTTTAATTAGGATATTATAGTGAAATAAAACAAATTTTCCTTTTAGAACATTTAGAGGAAAATTCAAAAAATTATTTAAAAAAAACTAGTAACGATGAAGACTTTCTGTGAACGCCAAACATTTTTATTTTTTATGTACATTAAGTCTGTAAAAGGATTTGCCAGTATCCTGAGGTTTTTTTTTATTTTGTTGTCCATAATTATGGAATGTTGACTGTATTAGAATTATCTACGTTACAGTACCTTGAATGAATATTATCGTCGCAGCACTAAATTCTTGAGCGTCTTTTTGTGTGCGCACTTTTTTTCTATGCGCCTATATGTATATCACAAAGAGGCGCACTAGAATTTCGTGCTGGGATGACAATACTTTTTCTGAAATATTGCATTCATTGGCATTTAATTGTTTAGTTTACAATTTAATTCAATTTAATAATTTTTTGTTATCAAATTTTAACAATGTATTTATGAAATAAATGATTAAATATTGTTATTTTTTGTCTCTTTTTAAATTAACTTTATTTTTTCACTCAAATTTTATTCATTATTATAATAACCGTATAACAAATATAAAAAAAGAGTTTTGATTTTTGAAAAGAAGAAAAAAAAAGAAAAATTTTGGCGTTTACAGTTTTTCAAAATCGGGCTAAATAGCTGAGATATGAATTTTTGAAATTTTCCATATAAATGACACATTTTATTATTGTTCAGCACAGAGATTGAAAAACATGCTCTTACTCATTTTGAGTTATGTCGCAAACTACATGAGCTACAAAGAAGATCAATAGATCGTTGGAAAGAAGACGAATAAAGCCAATTGAATTTAAGGATACTAGATCAGCCAAAAAAGTTGGGCTTTTCAGGCTCACAAAATAAATTCTGAATAAAATCTTTGTTTTTTTCATAGATTTTGATTTTTTTTTTTTAGTTTTAGACCATTTTTGTATGGTTGAATGGTTAAATTAATCTTACTACATCATAACTGTATTTTTATAAGTTTCAGCAATACAGTAAAAATTCCAATCAAGGATATGAAATTTTAAAATATCTGTCTCTTGCTGAGAATAAATATTCTCAATAAGGACATCCTTTATATGATAACAAAACAATAAAATTGCATCCGACTTTTTAACTAATGCGATAAATTTAAACAAAAAACAAAAAAATTATCGAATTTTAATACACATAAATTAAAAATAACTCAAATTTGAATTGTTTTTTCGGTGAAGAGTAAATAATTTCTATCGAAATAAATCTGAAAATGAGAACAAATGAAAATTTTTGAATATATGGATAATGGAATGAGTTATCTTCCTTCATAATCGTAAATTCGTAGAAAAATCTTTAAGAGTGAATATCTGAATTCGACATTATGTAAGGAATATGGGAGGTTACAGGAATTTGAACAATTTAATGACTAAGAATGTCGAGAAACCCTTGATGAACTAACAAAAAGTGATATTAATGATATTATCATGAAAAAAATGATGATACATCGTTTGAGTTAAATTCAGAGAATTGAGATTTAAGGAATGAGTCGTGGGAAGTCATTCATGGGCCTTTGAAATTCATTATTGGCATAGTTATAGACGTAAAAGAATATAGTTCCATAAAAAGCTCATTGGAAAAATGGAAAAATTATTGTCAAATGAAAATAATAAAAATTTCCTATGAAATAAATAATGTTTTGTTACAAATTACTCCTAAAATATGAAAGTAAAATAATTTGAACATTATAACAGACAATTTTAAAATGTCCTTATTGAGAATATGTCCTTGTTGAGTAGTTATCGCTGATTAGAATTTTTACTGTACCTAGATGAATGTAAATTAACATGGATACCATCAAATGATTGAATATTTGTCGGTTTCTGATGTAACCAGAGTAAAATTGCATCCAGTATGGCTTAAATAAATTAAAAAATTCAGTTATGACTTAGTTTTATTAATCGTAACGTTCAACCATACAAAAATGGTCAAAAAGTAAAAAAAAATAATCAAAATCTATGAAAAAAACAAACATTTTATTCAGAATTTATTTTGTGAGCCTGGAAAGCCCAACTTTTTTGGCTGATCTAGTATCCAAAGCCTTAAATTCAATTAGCTTTATTCGTCTTCTTTCCAATGATCTATTGATCTTCTTTGTAGCTCATGTAGTTTGCGAGATAACTCAAAATGAGTAAGAGCATGTTTTTCAATCTCTGTGCTGAACAATGATAAAATGTGTTATTTATATGGAAAATTTCAAAAATTCATATCTCAGCTATTTAGCCCGATTTTGAAAAACTGTAAACGCCAAAATTTTTCTTTTTTTTCTACTTTTTAAAAATCAAAACTATATTGGAGTCTAAATACTTTTTTTATATTTGTTATACGGTATTATTAATTTTTTCATTGTTTAAATATTCTGAATACCGTGAATTTGAATGTATACTGAATTCATACAGCGGAATGTTTGATAATCTAAGTATAAACATATGGGCGCCGTTCCTAGGCAGATCATTTAAAAATTTTTGATTTTTCCTAACAGATAAAATGTTTTTAAGTAACTCGTGAGAAAAATGGTTAAACAACTCAGTATTTTTGACCCTGATCTGTAGTAAGTCTGAGTGTACTTTTTATGCTTTATAAGAATGTATATATGTTTCAAAATCTGTACTTGTAAATAATTTTTAATCCTGCCATCAATCAGATATTTTTAACGGACAATGAATTTTTCTCCTGTCGAAGATTAAAAAAAAAAAGATCAAGTTTGATCTATTTGTTGTTCTGTTAATTTTTTGTGGAAATCAAATTTGATGTCTGAAGAACATTATTCTTCATCTAAAAGAATAAGCATTTTGAAATCAATTTCTTTACTATTCCCTAAATTTAGTTTTATAAACAACACAGTATAACAATAATCTAAATTAGTCAATGTCTTTGAATAAAACGTTACTATTAAATTGACTGGACAAAAAATTATAATATGTTTATTCACCTCCACGCCAACCTCCTGTTCCACCAATAGGAAAAATACCTTAAAGAAAATAACATTTTAATCATGAGGTAAACTTAAAAAATATATTTGGTGTACCCCCAATGTGTAGCTCATCTGCGGCTTTTGTAGTAGTTGCCAAAACACTAAAATAAAAGAACAAATTCCACATTAGTAGTTTTTTTTGATACAATGAAATGTATCATAAATAAGAAATCTTAAACTTTACAGCGCAGACTCTAACAAACTTCAAATTACTATACATCTTATCGAACCCTTTAGACCTATGATGATTGATGTAATTGAAGGGAACAATAAACCAAAAGAAATAATTTACGCTTACATTTTTTAAAAATTTTAGATTTTTTTAATAAAATTTTTTCTCAATTGCAACAATAGCCGTTAGCTGCAAGTCTCATAACTCCATAACAAATTATGTCCTGCTGAATTCTATTAGGGAGGAGATCTTCAGAGAAATCAGACAGCACATAAAAATTCAAAGAAGTAAAGGAACTCTGATGCAGTTTTTAGTACTGATAAATTAATTAATTACACGGAACAACAAACATACCAATTTGCATCACCTGCAGCTCATTCATTTTTATCGTTCCACAGAACCCCCAAATTGGGAGCATATATTGGAGGTGACTTTGGACAAAGGCAAAGTAGAGGAGGAATCTCTTCTCTGCTGCAATGTAACAACCATTTCTCCACATTAGTTTAATGACTGGTGCGATCATGCGTTTCACATGGTCAACATGTGAATGAAATGAAAGACACTCGTCCAATCTAAGACCAATATAAGTAAACTTACATACTCTATTTATCGGTTGATTTTCAAAAACAACTCGCATGGCAATCTGGCTTTTCCAAATGTCATATAACATGTTTTTTTTTGACATTGAGTGTTAATATATTCGTTGCAAACCACTTACATAAAGTATCAGCGTCCTCTTGCATGGATCGTTGAAGGTCTTCCATTTTATCACAAGCATAACTCAAAACTAATTTTTTTTATTAGGTTAGAATTCAATTATAACCCTGCAGTTTTTCTCAATGAGAAATCAAATGAAATCTTAATGAGATCTCAATGAGATTACTATGGAGATCTTATTGAGAAAACAGCTAAGAATATTCCAAGTTTCTCTGTATCAAAATGAACACCGATTTATGGTTCATTTTTATGGCAAGTATTTTTCATTGTTTTATTTTAATTTTATTTCAAATTCTCGTCTTTTACAGCAAAATAAAGTGAAATAAATTCTTTCATTTTAAAGTAAAACCTAATAAATTCTATGAAAATAAATTTTATTTATCTTTAAAAAAAATATTCAAGCCGCTTCAAGCAAAATAAAAATAATTTTAATACTTTTCATAACTTTTGTAATTTAAAACATCTTTTTCATATAATTTATTTTTCTTTTTATTTTTCACTTTCATTTTTTTTTATTTTTCACTTATTTTGCTATTTTAGAGGAGAAATTGTGTTAAAATTAAACTAAAACAATGAAATTTCTTACCAAATTTGGATTTTAATCCATCAAAGCCTCGATCGGTACTGATTGATCGAATAAAATAAAATTACATTCAACCTCATAGACACACATACATCTGTAGCACATACCGTAAATACTTTAGAATATTTTACATGCTAGAAATGAACCATACATACAGTCTATAGTCGTATAAACGCTAAAATATGAGATTTTGACATTTCTTCTTGAGAAATTTAAAAACAGGGAATACTAATAATACGCAGTTAGAAAGAAAAACTGTCATAAGGGACTTGGGTGTCATTTTTGATAAAAAATTAAATTTAAAGCCCACATTGACAAAATCACTAGCAGTGCAAGTTCAGTATTAGGATTTGTGAAACGAAGAGCCAAGATATTCAATGATCCACATGTAACTAAGACTCTGTATTGTTCGCTTGTTCAATCCATTTTAGAATATGCTAGTGTTATTTAGGCACCTTGTACAAAAGAAGACATCAAAAGAAATTCTTACTTTTTGCACTTAAACCACTGGGTTTAACCCATTTCCGTCCAGCGTTGCGTTTTCGCAACGCACTACTTAGCGCCATGTATCTCAAGAACCATAAAAGATTTTTTAATTTTGGAAATTGTAAATGAATCTTTAAAGGAAAATCTAATCGACCTGTTTTTGGATATTTTTGAGATGTTTAGTTTTCAATATGAAAAATTTACTTGAAAATATGAAATTTCCTGTTTTTTTACGACTGTTACTGAAAATTTCCGTAATTCACGATTTAAGGGGTTAATTTTGCTAACACTCAAATATTTACTAAATGTGAGTGTGTTTTATACATGTGTAACATAAAATCCATTAAAAAAAGTTTTTTAGTACATTTAATTGAACGTCAAAGGGTCACGTTGCGAAAACGCAACGCTAGCCAATAACGATATAACAAATTTGCAAATCAGCTGATTTTAACCAATATAAATACGTTTGGAATTTCGATGGGAATAGTTACCGAGCAAGTACTACAATAAGCCCAATGGAGGCTTCAGTAGGAAAAATTGCTCACCCCCTAAATCTATCTATCTACAGTTACCAACTTTTTTAGTATTTTTATTAAAATTATTTTATAATAATTAAGAAAATTGTTAAAAATGAATGTTTAGCTTTAAGAAAAATTGAATAATGAATTAAATTTTGGGTATCGAAGAAGAAATAGCTCTTAATATACTCCCTCCTACCAGTTATACTATAAATTCGTTATAAGTGGTTAGACAAGATGAAAATGAGTTTTTCATGGAATGAAGCGTGTGCTTTTCGGTTTCTTTTAAGTCTTAAAATCTATATGATAAGTGTGATTATGCCTTCCACTCGAAATATTTCAGTTAAAATAGATCAAGACTAAGGTTATTAAATAGGAAGATACACCTGAAAAAGAGGTGAAAATAATTGAATTTGTATAAAAAACAGCTCAGAAATAATTAAAAATTAATTAAAAACCAAGAAATATCATAATGTGATAAGGCCGCGACAAATGGAAATCGAAAGTTTTGTCCTTATCCAATAAAATGTTAGATGGGGGGGCAAAAAAAAAAAGTTCCACTCAGAAATTATGGTTTTGAGGCAATTTTTTTGAAATAACACTAATAACAGACGTATAATTTCTTATATTTGTAATAAATTGTCTTTTGAGAATGTAATTGGCAACATTTTACAAAGAAATCATCAAATCGATCAACTCTGATTTTGGTGACACTCAGAAATTAACAAAATTTTTTTAAAAAAATATGACCGTTAAAAATTTTCGATTTCAAAATTTTGTAAAAGGAAATTTTAATTGATTTTTTTTTGTTTATTTAGTTTTTTTCTGGCTAATTTAATACAATAACGTAAGTTTTACTTAAAAATCGTTTAAATTTTCTAAAATACATGAATTTTATATTGAAAATCCGGTTCAAAAACATTTTTTTTTTTTGCCCCTCGTCATTTTTGACTTTTCAAAAGGGGCATCGGACAAAACTTTTAAAATTCATCTGTCGCGGCCTAAATTATGATTGAAAAATAATGATTTTTTTTAAAAAAATATGACCGTTAAAAATTTTCGATTTCAAAATTTTGTAAAAGGAAATTTTAATTGATTTTTTTTTGTTTATTTTTGTTTATTTAGTTTTTTTCTGGCTAATTTAATACAATAACGTAAGTTTTACTTAAAAATCGTTTAAATTTTCTAAAATACATGAATTTTATATTGAAAATCCGGTTCAAAAACATTTTTTTTTTTTGCCCCTCGTCATTTTTGACTTTTCAAAAGGGGCATCGGACAAAACTTTTAAAATTCATCTGTCGCGGCCTAAATTATGATTGAAAAATAATGATTTTTTTTAAAAATACCAGTGGTACTGATTTGAAATTTTTTATATTGTTAACGTCCAGCGTTGCGTTTTCGCAACGTAGCCTGCAGGCTATTTGGGACAAAATTTAAAATACGTTATTTTCTTAAAATCAGTTTTGTCGCAATTCAAAACACTATACCAAAAATCAGATCCGTAGGTCTGTTCCTTCATAGTCTGGACGGAAATGGGTTAAGGGGCCCTGTTCTTCCTTCCTATGAAAGTGAACTCTCTCTACTAAACAGACAAAACTTGAAAATATAAGGGAATTACATCTTGCTCTTTTTGCATTTGACTTATTAAGTAAAATAAAGTTGATAATTTAACAAATAAATTAATTAATAATAATAACACTAATTTAATTTTTTAATAACAATAAAGAAAATAAATTTAAACTTAAACTTAAATAAATAAATATATAATATATACATATAAGAAAATATATATGCAATGTTAAATTTAGATCAATACTTCAAATTTAGAGTTGTAATGTGGGATTCAACCTTAATATTCATACATTTTTAGCCATTTAGAGTATCAATATGGGTTTTTTTTTCGACAAACTAACCGTTGTCATTTGAACTTCGATAAACTTGCTTCTCAAGTTTATTGAATAATCTTGATGGCGACGGTTTATTTATTATGCTGATGGTATGGTGCTTCACGCATCATGCCTATGCAAATTTTTATTCAAGATGACAGGAAAAAAACCCTGAACAAACAACTACAACAATTTTTAATTCAACCCACAATAAATTAAATTAAATTTAAAATATAAAACTGTTAATATACATTAAAATTGTAGAATGACTTCAATTGTCAATAAATATAAATAAAATACTTAATTATCTTCAAATACTTTTTTTATTTTCATGTGAATAATATTACAAATATATTCTGAAAAAATAAAATTATTATTGTCTTAGTTTTTTTTCCAGAAATGGCTTTAAATTTTTATATATTTGAAACGCTAGGAAAATGAAATAAAATCACTGATTTCGTAATATTATAAATATTTTCATTCAACTTCTTCCCAGTCACTGAATGAATTCAAACAACAGTTAAAAATTTATATATTTTTAAACTCAAAGTTTAAGACCTAAAAAAAATTAATTGAAAATAAGTAAAAACAAAATTTTTACTGCTAGTTTTCATGATGAATAAATGTTAATGAAAATGTATTGTTATTTGTATTATTGGCTTTTTATTTCTTGTATTTTAATTGAACAATAATGTTGCTCATTCGATCCAAAATAAAATATAAAAATTTTTTTATTATTTTTTATATATTAAGAAAATGTTTTTGTGTCATGGTAGAAAATGTTTTTTTTTTTATTTTTTCTTATATTTCCAAAATTCTAATTTATTTGGTGTTTTGAACACATTGTACTCAGGCTGCAAACCCATATAAATGAAGGACCGGTTTTAAAACTCTATGGAAAATTGATCTAAAACTTCAAATCGATCTAAAATTTTTTCTGCGCTAGATAGGGACAAACGGTAAATGGCGAACTCATTTTTTATACATATAGACCTCCTAAAAGGATTTTCCGTTCGCGTGCAAAATATTTGAAATGTAAATCAGTGTTATCTTATCTTTTTAAAAATGAATAGTGAGAAGTACGTAAAAAATTACAAAATTACTAATTCTACTTGGTAGCATCAGTTTTCTTAAACATCATATGAGTCTTAAACCTTTCCTTATTATCAAAATCTTCACTTCAAGTAAAAAGTTTAGTACTACTGGAGTACCGTTGGAGTGCCCTCACCTAATTATTAACCCCTTAATATACCATCGTAAATTGATTTTTGTGCTATTTTATAATCAACCTTGAATGTGAAATAGTCCTTATTAGTTTTTGTTTAGCTTTTAAACGGTCCAAGTTATAAAAAGGGTTTTTTTCTTGGTGTATTCATATGTATTATAACAAGGCAAAATAGAACTTTTGCGGTATCTTAATTTTTTGTCATGCGCAACAAAAATCGATTGTTTACTAATCAAGAAAATATTGTACAGCTTTGAATTTTCGATTATTATAAAAATAAATAAAATCAATTTCAAAGACTTTAAAATTGGGTTTGAAACATGGATCGAGATGCATTAAAGAAACAAATAGAAAATATGAGATTTCAAGCAACTATGGATAGATGGCCGTTATCAAAAAGTATTGCAGCGTAAGAATATTTTTTTTTGTATTTTCTACTGTATTTTAAAAAAAAATTTTTAACAAAGAATGCGTGAATATGTGGAAGAAAATGAAAAAAATGATCCTTTAATACATGCTCCAGACAAGAAAAATAATCCTTGGGCTGAAAAAGGAAAATGTGTCATAATGTAATAAAAATATTGTTTTATCAATTTTAAGACCATACATAATTGATTGACAATATGTGGTATTCGCTCTATATATCAAAAGGTTGAAATCATTTTTCTTGGTAATAAAGAAAATTTTCATCTAAACATTCGTTTGTTTTATTTTTATTTTCAAACACTCTGCTAGAAATAAGTCTTACTATGTAACAGAAAAGAAAAGATAGGTAAGTTATGATCGTCTTTCTTTTTGAAAATAAAATAAAGGTTTCAAAAGTTAACTGTTGTTTACTAGATCTTGATGGGTTAATATCTAAATTGTTTTGGGTTTTTAATTTTCTGTTTGGTCGAACCGAGCATAATTAAGTTTAGCTCAATGGACACCTTGTCTTTCCGATTCCTTATAGTAAATATAAATAAATGTTCTATACTCTGATATATCACACAGCTCTAATATGAAGTATCTTCAGGATTGATTGATTCTCACGTTCCAATTTTATGTTTGATTGAGGCCAGTAAGTTACAGTACGTGTCAAAAATATTGTATTACTAGAATTACGGACCTCAGTCGATTACTTGATTAATCGACTTTTTCAAAACGACTACGAACGACGAAATTGATTTTCAAGCATTAAGTAATTTTATAATTTTTCAAAAAAAAATTCTAAGTCTTTGAAATTCGACGATGGTTTTAAAATTTTTTTCTAGCATGGTAAATGAAAAAAATGATCAATGAGCAGTTTAGAAAATTGCATTTCGATGGGACTCATTTCAACTTTGAATTAGCTGTGAATGAATTTTTAAAAAAATTCTCTTGTTTAAAATCATTTTTAAATATTAAAAATACTCCAAATTTTGAACAATAGTTGCCGATTTTGGCTCAAAAAATATCCTTCTTTAAGGAAAAATTTTAAAAACTATCACTTGAAACTCTACCACACCAAATCATGGAGTCAAGGAATCTTTCGATTGGATCCGTCGTCACCGTATGCCAGTCAAATATTGAAGGCATGAGTGAATCTAAATCCGAATATCTTGCTAAATTGATGATGGACAAATCTACAAATTTCATCTGTATTGAAGAACATCATTGTGGAATAAAAGAAAGTTCAAAGAGGAAATATTGCCGGATTGCTGTGTGCTAAATACGATACGGTAATGCGATGTAATGCGATGTATAGTCGATTCCATAATCTAATGTTGTTGTTTTGATTTCCATCTTACACCGAAAATATATTTCTCGTCGCGGCTTCCCGTCGCTGGCGACGGGAATTTTTTGTGCGACGGGAAATGCGATGGGAATTTTTAAAAGAAAAAATATAAATTCAAAACAATTTTTTCCGTTTATAAGTAAAAAAACCGTGTTTTCGTATGTTTAAGGTGAAATTGACCTAAAGCAAAGTTGTAGAGAGTATTTCAGGCTTAAATTTTGCTCAAATGACCAAATCAATATTTCATGTATTAAGAGGCCAAAAATGGCAAAATACACAATTTTGAGCTCATTTATCGGTGTCGGAGTAAAAAAAATCATGTTTTTGTTTGGTTTGGGTGAAAGTTACCTGAAGCAAAGTTACAGAGAATATTTTTGGCTAAAATTTTGCTGAAATGACTAAGACAATATTTCAAGTATTAAGAGGCCCAAAATTGCAAAATACACAATTTTGAGCTCATTTTCGGTTATTTGAGTTAAGTCCTTTAATTTTGGGCAAAAGTGACCTACGACAAAACAGTAGGGATATTTTAATGGGGCTTAAATGTTCAAAACGAGTTTTGGATTGTCTGAAGTTTCGTCATAATCAGACTTTTACCTAAGAAATATGGATTTTTAACAAATTTGTGCTCAAAATTATGTATTTTGCAATTTTGGGCCTCTTAATACTTGAAATATTGATTTGGTCATTTGAGCAAAATTTTAGCCTGAAATATTTTCTACAACTTTGCTTCAGGTCACTTTCACCTAAAACATACGAAAACATGATTTTTTTTACTAAGAAACCGAAAAATGAGCTCAAAATTGTGTATTTTGGCATTATGAAATATTGATTTGGTCATTTGAGAAATATTTTAGCCTGAAATACTCTCTACAACTTTGAGTTAGGTCACTTTCACCTTAAACATACGAAAACACGGTTTTTTTACTTATAAACGGAAAAAATTGTTTTGAATTTATATTTTTTCTTTTGAAAATTCCCGCCGCACAAAAAATTACCATCGCCAGCGACGGGAAATATATTTTGAGTGTCGAGATGATATAATTTTTACTGAGGGCAGTTTTTCAATATTTGTTTTTACATATAATATAAATTTATTTAATTTTGAGACTTGACAAACGTCAGAATTTGTTTATATTCACACGAGAGGAAGTGACAGCTATAAAAAATTAATAAAAACAATTACTTACAAATTATAAAAGCGTATTTGTATATCAATTTTGCCAAGGGGTAGTCAGGTCGCTTGAAAAAAACATCATTCTTCATTTTGGCACATTTTGCATCTGGCGAATTTCATATTTGGCGCATTTCACATTTGGCATTATGCGAATTTGACATTTGGCGTACTTGGCGCATTTGGCAAATTTGGCGTTCAATTTTTTAAAATTTTGAGTTTTTTGAAAATTTTTATAACTTTTGGCTAATTTGGCGCAATTGGCGTTTGGAACATTTGGCGCATTTGGTACAATTGGCGCAAGGCAAATTGGGCGTTTGGCAGTTGGCAAAGTTTGGCGCATTTGGCACATTTGGCGTAATTGGCGTTTGGCACATTTGGCGCAAGGCAAATTTGGCGTTTGGCACATTTGGCGCATTTGGAAAATTTGGCGCGTTTGGCAAAATTGGCGTTTGGCAAATTTGGCACAAGACACATTTGGCGTTTGGCAATTTTGGCATTTTGTTCTTTTGACGTTTGGCATTTGGCCAATATGACGTTTGGCAATTTTGGCGAATATGGCGTTTGGCGAATATGGCGTTTGGTGAATTTGGCATTTAGAGGGTCAATTTGGCGCAACCTGACTACCCCCTGAATTTTGCGAATGACCGAGAAAAACTAGGACCATTAGAGCTTTTAATAGTTTATTGATTTAAGTAAAGCATTTTTTTGATAAACGAACAAATAAATCGAGACGAAGTGAATGCGAAAGTAAAACAAGTGTTTTTTTGGGAAAAAGGAGTACATATGAGCGTCCAACGTGTTTGTTGAAACTTAGAAGATTATTAAACAGTCAAAAGGAGAACACGTGAATTTACTGAGCTCTGGTATTTACCGTGTTTTCGTAGCTAAATATCCTAAAACAAATTCTAAAAAATATATAAACCTAAAGCTAAGTATGGGTCCTCGCAGTGGAGGCGCTCATAAAGCGAAAAACCCTCGAGATGACCCTGAAAAAAGGATCAAATTTACTAAAGCAATGAAGCCAAAGAGTATCATCTTCACACCATCACAAGTGTTAGTTAACTCACTTGCAACAACAACAACTACGAGTAATAGATACAACGTTGGTCACAAACCGCTATCTGATTTTGATATGGAAGATACTGATACGAATGAGAATCAAAACAAAAATAATGATAAGACTAAAAAATATAAAAATGCACCAATTATTATTGTTGGTAAAAATGTTTCTCTAGTGCAAAATTTATGTAATGAAATAATCAAAAGCAAAAAATTTGAATGCAAACTTCTTAGTATTGGTATCAGAGTAGATGTCATTGATAAATCTGAACACGTTGAATTGTGCAAAATTCTCAGTGAAAAAGAAATACCCCACTTTATGTATCAAACAGCTGAAACTCGTCCTAGGAAAATTATCCTCTATGGATTAAACAAAATGAAAATCGAGGAACTGCAAGAGAAATTAGCAGACCTTCAAGTTAATCCGTTCAATATAACTATGCTTCGACTCCAACAAAATCGATATGCATACGACGATCAATCAGTATATTTGTTATACTTTAAATCAGGAACAGTAAAGCTTGCAGATCTTCGAAAAATCAAACACATCGATCAAATATTAGTCAAATGGGAGCCATATACTCCAAGATCTCGTAACACCATCCCGCAGTGCCGGAACTGTCAAATGTTCGGACATAGTTCGGAGAGATGCAATATGCCACCTCGCTGTCTGGTGTGCGCTGATGTTCACAAGACTGATACTTGTCCAAAAAAAATCGCTCGTGCTGTTCTAGCGCACAAAATGCAAATAGGTGAATCAATCGACACTTCATATGTCAAGTGCGCCAACTGTAATGAGAACCATCCTGCTAGTTACGCGGGTTGCATTGCTAGGAAAACCTACATCGAGATCCAAAATAAAATTAAAAGACCAAAACAAAGGCACAATGCATTGCCCCATCAATATGAAGAACAATATCATCCTGAATTGCCCAAAACTAATCGTCGTCCAGAGTCAAACACATCAAATTACCGTAACGTACTGTTAAACGAATCAACTCCTAATCAGGACAACAACATGCAACAATTTTTCCTCACCATGATGAACACCTTTAATAAACTGATTGACAAAATGTCTGCAATGATCGAACAGCTCACTCACTGCTTGAGTTCAAGGCCATATAAATCTCCATGAATGACATCAGAAGACTCAACATAGTACTTTGGAACTGCCGTGGCATCCGCAAGAAAAAAATCGAATTTTTTAATTTTTTAATTTCCAATAATATTCATATTGCTTGCTTATGCGAGACAAAATTAAATTCTGATATTAGATTTTCACATAATCAATTCTCTATTTTTAGACTAGACAACCAAGGGGGTAACATTGCTAAGGGAGGAGTGGCGATTGTGGTTCATAAATCAATACAGTGCATCATTATGAAGTCATTAGAAACAGAGATAATGGAGACTCTTGGCATAACAGTCACCAATAGATCTGGTCATCGTATCAACATAATAGCAGCATACTTTACTGGTACAACAACATCTCACGACTACGGTGCTTTTATCAGGGACATTCGTAAAATAACTTTACCTCACACAATTGCTCTAGGTGACTTCAACTCTAAACATTCGTATTGGAGTTGTCAACGAGCAAATACGGCTGGTCAATTTTTATACAACGAAATGCTCGTCAATAATTTTGAAATTTACTACCCCAGCTCACCTACCTATTATCCTGGTGGCAATAGATTACCGTCAACTTTAGACATTGCATTGACAACGACAAATATTCCAATTGAGTCAATAACAGTCAGAGAAGATATGGGGTCAGATCACTTACCTGTATCAATCACATTTAACTTTGACGTCGCTACCAAAGAGTTCAATAAAATTCGTTGTTACTCCAAAGCAGACTGGCATAAATTTTCTTGCTACCTTAATCGTCATATTAACATCCGAGACTTCAAAACCTCCATCATGACATCACCACAGGAAGTTGATGAACGTATTCGTAACCTTAATGACATCGTCATCAGAGCTGCAGACATCTCGATTCCGTATGTTAAAATACAGCCGCAAAAACCAATCTTAACTAAAAGGATCAAAAGATTAATCCAACAACGTAAAGCCACAAAAAGGAATCTAGATCGTACTGGTCACAGGCTCGTTCGTAATATGTACCTCAATGTCAAGAAACTGATTGAAAAACTTTGTTTTGAACAATACAACAGAGTCTTTCAAAATCATATAAAGTCGTTTATACCTGATTACAACAACAACAGCAAACTATGGAAAATGGCTAAATTACTCAGAGGTAAATGTAAACAGATCCCTTTCCTCAAACAAAACAACACCTTACTTCTCACTGACGAAGATCGAGCAGAAGCACTTGCAGATAACTTTCTTGCTAATCATGAAATAACCGCCAATGATCGCTCTCTGCACAGAATTGAAAGAGAAGTTAAAACTTGTTTGAGACAGATCAGATTAAATGACCAGATAAATGATGATTGCTCTTCCTTCGCCACGCCAAAGGAAATTCGTCACATCATCAAATACTTACCCAATAAAAAATCTGCAGGAGAAGACAAAATTTCAAATGTAATGCTTAAACATACCTCAAGAAAATTCGTTGTCACGCTCACTTACATCATAAACGCCTGTATCATGCTTTCGTATTTCCCAGACACCTGGAAAAGTGCTGTAACCATTCCAATCAGAAAACCCGGCAAGCCTGTCGATGATGTAGCCTCTTATCGTCCTATAAGCTTACTCTCATGCATTAGTAAAGTACTTGAACGCGTTATACTCCAACGCATCAACAAACACATTGAAGAAGTAAATTTAATTCCTAATTTCCAATTTGGATTTCGACCTCAACATTCAACTTCACATCAACTAATGAGAGTGGTAAAACAAATTAAAAACGGGTTTTCATGTCGTAAAAGCACTGGTATGATCTTGCTTGATCTGAAGTCAGCATTTGATTCAGTATGGCATCAGGGACTCATATTTAAAATGAAACAAGCTAATTTTCCAATGTACTTGATCAAAATAATTTACTCATTTCTCTCCAACAGGTCATTCAAGGTCAAAGTAAATAAAGCACTATCCCAACCAAAAGAGATCAAAGCTGGAGTACCGCAAGGTGCTACTCTCAGTCCGGTATTGTTCAACATTTACATGGCTGACCTGCCTCAGATGGAGTCAAGCGTCATCGCACAATATGCGGATGATGTTGCCCTGCTTAAAACAGAAAAAAAAGCATCATCTATAAAAAAGACACTCCAAAATGCAGTCAAAATCTTCTGCAAGTACGTGAAAACATGGAAATTAAAATTGAACCCAACTAAGACGGAAGCAATCTTCTTCAGCAGGCGAAGAGTCGCCAGAGCATTTCCAAAATCCAAAATCAAAATCCAAGGTCACAATATCGACTGGACTAATAGCACAAAATACTTGGGAGCCATACTCGATCAGAAATTAACTTTTAAAAAACATATTGAATATTTAATCGAAAAAGGAGGAAAAGGAGTAAAGATGCTTTACTCACTCATTTCAAGAAAATCGTCCCTCCACAAGAAAAACAAAATTAAAATCATAAAAGGTATCCTTCGTCCAATTATTACGTATCCTGCTCCCATCATAAATTTAGCAGCACACACACATCATCAGTCTATTCAAAGATTTCAAAATAGACTTTTAAAAATGGCATTAAACCTTCCTTGGAATTATCCAACTCTAGATCTCCACGAAATCGGAAAAATTGATTTAATCAACGAATTTTTACAAAGATTATCTCTCCAATTCGAACAGCGAAGCCGTCTAGTTGACAACCCACTAATTGCCAATCTCTATGATCCACAGTGAATCAAGACCATATTCAACATTGAATATCATTTGCAATCCAAAAACCACTCCTCCCTTACAATTAAAAACTTTAGCATTCAAGCATTCATTTCATTTTATTAGTTTTAGTCTGATTTTATTTAGTTAGCTTAAGTTAAGAAGAAGAAAATGGAGTTTTTATTAGAGATTTTTCTCCGAATAATTGAAAATATTATTTAAATTAAAAATTATCACTGATAGAAAAAAACTTTAATGTAATTTGCAGAAGGCCCCCTTGCGTTGCACTCAAATAAAAAAAAAAATGTATATGTAATATGCAACGATTTAGAACACGACAATAAAGCAATTATATTATTATATTATAAACAGTCAAAAGTGTTCGTGAAGTGTTCAAGTAAGCAAAAAATATTTGAATTTTGATATTTATGAAAATTTTGGTTGTTTATTTTAGCTCAAAGTTTGTTTTGAAAATTGTTCAAATGTATGTGGAATTTAAAACTACAAAACAAAAAGTACCTTTTGGTAGAGGATACTGGTTAGCCAAAAATTCAGTGACTGGTTTTTTATCTGAATTGTGGCATATTGTGAAATCGAAAATCAAACACGAGATTATTTGTGATTTGGCAGAAAAGACTCAAACAATTAGTCAGATGTGGTTGATACCGATACATTTCTTTTGATAGTCGACAATACTTACGAATCAACACACAAAATATCTGCGATTAATGAAGATCGACTTTACTGTTTCTCAGACGGCCAGGAATTGGAAGTGCATGTTTATCCGTATTGGGTTACTGTCATAAATGCCACTCAGTGGAAGAGTATACAGAAGGGCCCAAGTGCATTAATCAAAGATATCGAAACGGATAAAGCTGGCACAGCTACGGAAGAAGAGGTTGAAACAATGGTTTCAACTTTAAAAGAAACGTATCGTTATCATTACATTGCACCCCATATAACTTGGCGTGTTTGGGCGGATTTTATTTTGAAAAAAAATCAGAAGAACGCGAAATTCATGTTAGTCGAAATTCTAAAAAATCCCGATGAATCGAAGCTCCATCTATTATGAATATAGAACGGCGTCCAGGATATGGAGAAACAGCTGATTCATGATCCATTACAAATTTCATGAAAAATCGCATAAATTTGTGCCTATCGAAAGTACCTATACGTGGTATAACAGTTTAATAGTCCATCGCACCCTAAAAACAGAGGGCGGAAACTTTTGCCTTCCTAGTGAACTCGCCACGAAAAACCAGACTTTTACCCTTCAATCGATATCCATTTTTACGAAGTATTCCTTTGTTATCGAAGGAGACTTCCGTAACGAAAACCAGTGATTCAAGTATCCAGTCAGTGCTATTAACCTTCATCCTGCCTAGGGACTTTTAAGTCCCTGTTTTTAACTGAATTTAGATAATAATTCTGTAACCGTTTATCGTACAGAAGTAATTCTTAATATATAATTTCAAAATGTTAATAGAGAACATTTGAACAAAAAAAATTATGCCTGGTTAAGTCCTGCACTCGTGTTTTGAAATTTTTTTTTTAATATTGTAACATAACGTCCGAGGTCCCGATTTAATAAAACGCAGAGTTAATTAAAAATGTTACTTTATTTATTAAAACACGTCTAGTGTCTCGGGATGTTTCTTAAAGACTCTTTCTATAAATGTGATTTTAAATGTGTGTATGATTTGTGAGTGTTGATATTAAAATGAGTGGCAGTCCACATAGAACTGTCACAAGTGGGGCTTTCATCGGGAACGAATCCAGCGATGTTTCTTAGACCTGTTCAGTTGAATGGGATGCGTACTGTTGATAATTCTTTCTATTTGATTCTAATACGGTTCTCTATAGTTGTCAATGTTTCCTTTTTCAATTTGGAAGAAGGGTATTAACTTGAGTAAAGCTATTAATTGATTGAAGTTCCTAGACGGTTTATAATTATGATTTACTTTGTTAGTGCTATGCCTGTCAATTTTTGGAGCATTTGGGACAATTAGATTTGGAGTATCCAATTTCACCACATCCATAGCAGACTATTCTGTTGTGATTTTGGCACTCCTCCAGTTTGTGATCTCTATGTCCACAATTTGCACAGAATGGTTTTTGGCGTAGCTTTTTCAAGAACTTATCTTGATTGTTGCGGTTCCATTTTCTTTCATTACGTAATTTTCTATTTTGATCGTGACGTACACCGATCTCTTTGATTTCCGGTTCGCTATAATCCATATTTAATTGAAATAGTGTTAGTTTTTCGACTCTTTGTGCTGCCTCTCGTACTTCTGTTAACGTTCTAAGGTTAACGATTCCGGCTAAAGCTGATCTTAATGACGGTCGAAGGCCTCTGATCACTATGTCGCACATTTCAGACTCAGGCAACTTATGTCTAAGATTTCTGAAGAGCATTTCCATTTTCGTGATGTATACTGCACAAGGCTCCTTATTCTGTTTTTCCTGTTCGATTTTCCTCAACAAGTCAAAATCTGATGCTGAACCTCTCGCAAACTTAGTTATTTCCTTGACTAATTGTTCCCAATCACGTAGATTGTTGTTTAGAGTCACAAAATCTGCAGCATGTCCTGAAAAGAGATGGATACGATTCCTGAACAGATCTTCTTTGGTTGCACCTTCTGCATTTGCATAGTGTTCCACACGAGCTAAGAATCGGGCTAACTTTTCTTCACGTCCATCAAACTTTTCAATTTTCCACTTAGACACTGGAGTTTTAATTCTGACTTGCTCCACTTGTTCACAAAATCCTTTTTCACCCCCACTAAAATTCGGCTTTTGACCCTCTGCTACCCTAGAACTTATCTGAGGTAGAGTCTCCAGCAGAACTTGTTGTGTCACTCTTGCAATAACTTCTTTTATGCTTCCTTTTAAATTTGATTCATTTGTATGCATAGGGTGCCTTGTTGGTTTAGATTTACTATGCAGGTCACTTAGACTCAGTTTTGTATGTGAACAAGTTTCTTTTGTTTGTGATGGACCAATAGTGTTGCCTTTGTTTTGCTGCTTACTTCCAATTTGCGAGAACGTACTCTTTGTTTCAGGTTGATGGGTCTGACTTGGAGTATTCGTGTACTTTGAAAATGGCCAAGGGTCAGACTGATATCCATTTTGATGCGTCGACATGATGGGACGACTTGTAAGACTGAAAGTTACGTCACCTAGACCTGTCTGAAATTTTCTAGCATCATTCAAATTACTGAGACTTACTCTAGTATTTTTGTTACCACAGAAGTTACTGAAATCAGAATTAATGTTAATAACTGTGGAACTATACTCACTGCCTTTATTTATGAAATCACTTAGACCTAAAGGACTTTTGCTACTCTTTAACCATGGTTTACTCTCATCCTGACATCCAGCAAGAACTTCTCTGTCTGTACTACTGTCAGTGGCGCGCTCTAATCCTAAACTAGCTGTTGTAGTTGTTGTAGATGTGGTTAGAATTGACGAAAGGATAGTTTGGGAAAACGGGACTTTTTCCATCTGTTTTAGCCTTGACACATCATCTATCAAAGTGTTTTCCTCGTTTTCACTTATTTGACCAGACATCTCGTAATATTCTCTAACCAGTACACTTAGATCTCCTATGGCTCTTTCACACTTGTCACTTAGACAAGGCATTAATTTGCTTATTCTCCTCAATCTGGCTTCAAGGTGGGCTAATCTGGAGTAAAATAAACGCAGGACATACCAGTCGTTTTGATGATAAATAATTTCTGATTCTATTTCCACCAGTTTTCGTTTGCAATTGAATAACTCTTTTATCCCCATATCCATATCCATAGAGAGTGTTGACACACTCTTATTCGGGTCAGCTGTTTGATTAAGGAGCTGCTTCAAGGCTCTATGTTGGTCTGTTAAATTCTGTGGGTACTTAACACCACGAATTTCCAACTCATATCTCAACTCTTCCGGTTCCAAGTGATCTACGATCATTTCCGTGTATGGCACAATCACTTCCATAACGAATGTTGGAACTTATCACTACAACTAAATAAAAAAAAAACTCTTCCACAACAACAATCAGTACACTTAGTACCGAAACTCTAGACACGTGTCAAAACTCTAAATTATTTTACGTCTCGAGACTAAATCTAATTTCTAACTAATCTGCAGTTTGAATAATTTTTTTCCATCAGTTTCACGAACTTATGCATGAAATTCTAAATTATTCTCTTAAATCTTAATTATTTTTATCAATTTACTTATAAATTACAATTAAATTGTAATTCAAAAACTATCCTACTCTAATGTACTAATTCCTTATCACTACTCGATATCTATCTATACAAAATTCTAAAATTTTTAATTTCTCCTCTCTCACGTGCATGTGTATGCATATCTTTGTTCTTTTTAATTTGATTTTATACACTTAGTATCGGATTGTATCTATTGTGCGTGTACACATTTTTTTTTTCATACGCACAAGAAACATGAGGTGGTGAAGCACTTTAGCACGTGGTTGTGATGATTCTGACGATTTTTGATGTAAATATGGGGCACTTAGCCTCCATTTATCTCACAATTTTCAGCTTTTTGTTTGGATCACTTAGATTCACAATTATTTTAGATTTTATAAGCATATACATCAGTTTTTTTCTTCTCACTTAGAGATTTTAATTCACCGTTAGAATTTTTATTGTCACTTTCATGTCTTTTTATTTTAATTTTTGATTTTAATTTTGGTTGTAAATTATTTTTATTTTAATTATACTTTCTCTATACTTTTTACTTCTTTGCCTTTGGCAAGGGATGCCATTTGTAACATAACGTCCGAGGTCCCGATTTAATAAAACGCAGAGTTAATTAAAAATGTTACTTTATTTATTAAAACACGTCTAGTGTCTCGGGATGTTTCTTAAAGACTCTTTCTATAAATGTGATTTTAAATGTGTGTATGATTTGTGAGTGTTGATATTAAAATGAGTGGCAGTCCACATAGAACTGTCACAATATGAAAAATTTTATCATTTTTGTTATGTAGCAAAGTGGAAAAACACAATAAACTGTTTAAAATTTAATTATTTAACATTTGCTTTATTATTTATTATCATTATTTTTTCCTAATATATGAAAAAAGCAAACTTTGAGCAATTTTCAGAAAAAAATTAATTTTACTTTTCATTGACTTCAACTAAATTTTTTAAATCTAATGGTTGCCACTTCAGTAATAGTAATATTGATGGTAATGAAGTCGCTGATAGGTTAGCTAGAGAAGGATCAGCATCTACATTTGCAGGAGAAGAACCTTGCTTAGGTATCGCATTAACAACGGCCAAATCTGCCATATTTGAATGGCTTATTGACAAATCAACTTTGTATTGGGAAGATCAAAGGATGTATCATTCACAACATGTACACAACTTTATACCTAAAAGGTCAGTAGCACGCACAAGAGAGTTGCTGGGAATGAGTGTGGTTCAGGTGAGGGTACTGGTTGCATTCCTAACAGGACATGCCTGAGTGCTCAAACACTTGAAGAACATGCATCTTAGCAATACAGACTTGTGTAGAATTTGTGAAGAGGAAGAGGAAACTGCGGAACATATACTGTGCTCTTGTAGAGGATTGGAAAATAGAAGAAGAAAGTATTTTGGTTGTTTGAACGGACAAATAAATCCAACAGCCTTATTTGAATTCAACTTGCACGAAATTTACAACTTCTTAAAAGGAATTCCAATTGTGAAAAGTGAATACAATCTTGGGTAAGTCGTAAGACAGCCCACAAAAAGCCCAACACTAAGTGGCTGAGGTGGGTATACCCGCATGTAATCATCATCATCATCATACTTCAGTAAGTGAATTGTTTTAAAAATATTCACTTTGAAGTGGAGTTTTGTATGTTTTTTTTTATGAAATATGGTAGTAAATTTGTGTTTTTTGATTTTGCCAAAAATTGACATTTTTGAGTATATTTTTGGAAAGCTTCACATTAAAATTTTTAAATCAAAAATACACTAACCTCTAAAAAAAAGTCTAAATTTTTTTATTTATAAAGAAAAAAATTGATATATTGCGATTCCAAGGTCCTAGAGCTCTCCAAAGTTTACTTATCATATATGATAAGCTATGCATTGAAGGGTTAAGTCCCTGTGAGTGTTTTTTGTAAAATAACTGTATTTTTGGGTTATTTTGGACACATTTTTGTTTTTTATTTTGAAATTTTATTTTTTCAAATTCGATGTGCAAAAGTAATTAAAATAAGTTGAAAGAACACTAATACACATAAGAACTGATAAGAAACAAGTTAACAGCTGATCATCATCAACAATCATCATGACTGGTAAACATCATAAAAACGATGATTTGAGTGCTAAACTTGATCAATTATTGAAGTCTGAACTTGAAAATCGTAACAGATCCTCCTTTTTTAAAATAATTTATTCAATAAAAAACTTTGGTGATGTCGCAAACTTCACAATGTTTATTCAGTATAATGTGGTTGTTCAATGCAATTACTACTTGAATGGGTTTTGGATGATTCTTTTCAATGTTATTTTTTATTAACAAATTTAATCACAATTCAGGCTTATTATTGAGGTGAAAAATGTTGGAATTGATAGATAGATGAAATTTATAGAATAGAAGAAGAAGAAGATTTTGCCTTACTTAAAACCTGGTTAATTTAAATCATTGAAAAAGCTACCTTATTTTTTATACAGGCACAATCAAAAGAAATGGTGATCACTAACTAATTTCCCTTTTCTAAAGGTCCTATTGAATTAAATCTTATTTTAATATTATTAATCACTGGTCACTTATTTTTACTTTGTTACCTTTGATGCTAGTGATGATAAAATTATTAAATTTTATTTAAATTAATAAAAAAAACTCCAAGCCTTTTAAAATACGTCTACACACTTTGAATGATGTAACAAAAAGAACGTGTGTTTTGACATTTGTACCATACAAAAAAAAATGAGTGACCTGTGGTTTACATTGTTCTTATTAGGGTGACCTATTATTTGTATTCTACTGAGATTTTAATTTATTTTTATTCTTAACTTAATTTTATTTATCTTTCACTTTTAATTTTTACTAACATCCCGGCCACCATGAAGCTCGCTAGGATTCATCAAACGACTTTACTCTTGGCACTGGACAGATGTCTGTAATACCACGACAGTATACAATATTAGCTACTTGCACTTCAACAACTCTGACAATTCCATTTTTTCCCGGGTGGTGCTTGACAACATTTCTAAACTTCCATTTTAAGGATGCCATATATTTGTCAACTAACAGAACTAAATCATTGAACGACTTTTTTCTACATTTTGCTGTAAATTTGTGAACGTAACCAAAAATACGTTTTAACTTGGGCCAGGCAGCAGTGTTGAGTAACGGAACCAACGACATGATTTTACAACGAGATATCAAATAAGTTTCTTTAATACATGTGAGGGTAGTTGTCATCTTGGCTTCGTCTGGAACATTAAATGCTCTTGGAACTGAAATTGAACCAACGAGACGTAATTGTTGTCTAAATGTTTTCCAAAGTTCAATTTCATTGGGACTTAGAGGATCATCCCAATTTTGTGTAGTTGTGACGAGGCGTTGCATAAACAATTTGGCACGAATCATCACAGGTTGAATGAGACCTAATGCATCATAAAGTTTTGCAATTTCAGAGAGTATATTGCGACGAGATTGTTCAAGTTCTTTATTAGGCTCATAATAATAATTAAAGGTATCAAAACTGGTGTCCCACATCATTCCAAGAGTCTTAATAACATCTTTGGACCCAATTGTTAAAAATGTAGCATGATCCGACTCTGGTATTTCTTTTAAGGCATCAGAACAAATTGATTGAAATTTTCTAATAATCTTTTTACCTTTATTTAAGAGTTGTTTCATCTGGTGACACAATTCAACAATATCATCTTTGTTATCTGCACCAGTGAGCATGTCATCAACATAAAAATTGGTAAGTACGACCTTTTGTGCTAATGGAAATTCATGACAATCAGATTTGGCGATTTCCTGGAGACAACGAACGGCTTGGTATGACGCTGATGTTGTTCCGTATGTGACAGTGTTAAGTTCGTAAGTATCAGTTTTAAATGGCATATTTTTATCAGGATCATGCCACAGGATGTGTTGGAATTTTCTGTCATCTGGATGTATCAATATTTGGCGATACATCTTTGAAATATCACCAGTGAGTGCAAATTTATGCATTCTGAATTGAAGTAAATGCACAAAAAGGTTATCTTGAAGTTTGGGACCTACCAAAAGGATTTCATTTAACGAAATATCATTATTAGTACGACATGAGGCATCAAATACTCGTGTTTGGGTTGTTGTGCTGTTATCATTGGTTACAGCAAAATGAGGGATGCAGTAATGTGGATACTTTGGAACTGGATTTGAAACTTCAGTACAGTGATGAAGTTCTACATATTCATCAATAAATTCATTGTACTTTTCCCCATACTCAGGTTCGGTACGAATTTTGCGTAATGTCATGAAAAGACGTTTGTTTGCGATGTGCTTAGACTCTCCAAGAATTTCTGGAGGTCTTGAGAACGGTAAACGAACCATGAACTGATCATCAGGTAGTCTTTGGGTTGTTTCTTGAAACTGACGTTTTAATTGACGTTCTTCAGCACTGTAAAATTTGACAGGTTTTACAGCTTCAACTTCCCAGAATTGTCGTAATGGTTCTGATAGTGCTTCATTGCGTTGATTAGATGATTCAACAGCTACATTTGAGTGTGAACGAGCGTTGAGACGATTTGAGTATGAAAAATCTCCTACAACTACCCAACCAAACTTGGTATCACGAAGTCTTGGTAAATGAGGGCCAAGAGGGACTGTTCTTGGCATTGTATATGCATCAACAAGGTGAGCATTTAAAATTATGTCTACTGGTTGACATTTATTGAAGTCAGGATCTGCCAAATGAAAATTAGCAGGAATTTTCCAATCTTGAATATCAATGTTCTGTCCTGGATGATACTGAGAGAGTCGAGGATGAACTACAAGCATTACAGAATCTTGAAATGATGAGCAAGTTGACTTCAAATTAACAGACACACGTTTATGAAGGTTAACAGTTGTGTCGTTAATACCAGATAGTTGAATTTTGTGTTTCGTGTTAGTCGTTGGGAGTCCCAGTAATTTTCTCGCTCTATCGGAAATCAGATTGAGCTGGGATCCTCCGTCAAACAACACACGAAGAGGTACAGATTTGCCTTTAGAAGTTTTGGCATAACCAATAGCAGTTGCTAGAAATGTATACGTGTCACATGATGGATCACTTGAAATTATTTCACCAGTACGTGCAACATTGGTACCAACAGACAATCCAGTCACGATTTGCGATACATTAGATGTCATAGATATGGTGGTAGGTGATCCTGAAGAGTTGGAATCACTGAAGTGCAATAATGTATGATGAAAGGATCCACAGGTGTCACAGGTGCATGTACAATTTGAATGTTTTGTACGCACGAGACATCTTACACAGTAATCTACTTCCTTAGCCATTCTATAACGAGTTTTTGGCGATTCATTAAGGAATTGAGGGCACTTTGGTAAGATGTGATTAGATTTACAGTGAGGACATATATAAATAGCCTCATTTTTGATGTGTGTAGACGAAATGTTGGAGCGGCGATGTGTTGTGCTTGATTGATGAGCAGGTTGTGGCTTTTGAGCTGATTTGGTGGCGAATTCAATGCTTTCGAGCTGATTACAGTTGTTAGTCAAGAATTTGGAGAATTCTTGTTCAGAGGGTAACGAGTCAGTAGAGGAAGTTGACCGTTCCCAATCTTCTATGGTTCTTTGATCACATTTGGTAAGTAACAACTGAATAAGAACACCACTAGCAATTTCAGCAGGTTCAGCAATTAATTCAAGTCCTTTGGTAATAGAAATATACGTATCTGACAATTTACGTAACGAGTCAGAGCTTGATGCACGAGGAAAGTCCCATAACTTTTTGATGTAAGCGTTAAAAATCAGACGTTTCTTCAGAAAACGATTATCAAGCATTTGTAACGCTACGGGATAGTTGCCAGCGACCAAAGGAAGGTTTTCAACGGTACTCAGTGCTTGCCCAGTTAAGCACGACTTCAATCGACCAAATTTTTGAACATCTGACAGAGCACGACTGTTGACATTGTCTACAAGAGCTTTAAATGTTTCCATGAAGAACGGGTACTCTAAGTAGTCACCACTGAATTTTGGTAAGTCAACGTTTGGAACTGAATTTGACATGATGTCCACTGAAATATTATTGGCAATTGTTTCAGATAGTGTGGCATTGGTATGTTGATTTTTTGCATCAATTAATGACGATTGGAGTGAAAAAAGACGGTTTTCAAACTGGACACGTTCACTTTCTTCTGTTTCGAATTCAGTGGGGTCATTATCCTCAATAAGGGCCTGAATTTCATCAAATCTCGTTTCATATTTTAATAGTCTGTTTAATGAAACTTCTAACTCGGCTGGGGTGGCAGTTTCCCCTTCAGTAGCAAACCAAGTTTCCAAATTAGTAATGCATGATTTTACTTGACCACGCTGAAGTTTTAATTTAGTTAATAAACGCTCAGACATCACGTCGGGGTCACCAATGAACTTGAAAATCGTAACAGATCCTCCTTTTTTAAAATAATTTATTCAATAAAAAACTTTGGTGATGTCGCAAACTTCACAATGTTTATTCAGTATAATGTGGTTGTTCAATGCAATTACTACTTGAATGGGTTTTGGATGATTCTTTTCAATGTTATTTTTTATTAACAAATTTAATCACAATTCAGGCTTATTATTGAGGTGAAAAATGTTGGAATTGATAGATAGATGAAATTTATAGAATAGAAGAAGAAGAAGATTTTGCCTTACTTAAAACCTGGTTAATTTAAATCATTGAAAAAGCTACCTTATTTTTTATACAGGCACAATCAAAAGAAATGGTGATCACTAACTAATTTCCCTTTTCTAAAGGTCCTATTGAATTAAATCTTATTTTAATATTATTAATCACTGGTCACTTATTTTTACTTTGTTACCTTTGATGCTAGTGATGATAAAATTATTAAATTTTATTTAAATTAATAAAAAAAACTCCAAGCCTTTTAAAATACGTCTACACACTTTGAATGATGTAACAAAAAGAACGTGTGTTTTGACATTTGTACCATACAAAAAAAAATGAGTGACCTGTGGTTTACATTGTTCTTATTAGGGTGACCTATTATTTGTATTCTACTGAGATTTTAATTTATTTTTATTCTTAACTTAATTTTATTTATCTTTCACTTTTAATTTTTACTAACAAAGTCAAACAAGAAAATTGAAGAAAAAATTGAAGAAACTGAAACTAAAGCAGAAAAAAGACATAGTGAAATGAAAGAAAAATTTAAAAAACTGGAAATTAAATATGAAAACTTACATAAGGAAGTTAAGAAATGTAAAGAATCAGATAGTGAACTGAAAAAAGAAATGTCTCGCTTAAAAGAAACTGTTAACATATTGGAACAAGATAAACTGTTAAATAATCTGATTATAAAAGGAATAAAAGAAGTTGAAGCAGATAATAGTGTTCTTAAAAATATCGTTGTTGCTGTATTAAATGTTGTTTTCAAAAATGATTCTCGTGAACATGGAATTTCATCGGTAGGACGAATCGGTGCCAAAAACATCAAAAATAAAGCACAGAAAAGACCAATTGTCGTAAAATTTACATCATACAAAGAAAAAATCGATTCTTTAAATGCTGCAAAAAAAGTCAATTTGAATTGTAGCCAAATCCGCTCAACTATGGGACCAATAGGTGATGCATCAGAAAAGATCTACATTAGTGAACATCTCACACGTTTAAATACAAACTTACACTTCGAAGCACGTAAATTAAAAAGAGAAAAGTTAACCAAGTACGCTTGGATCAAAAATGGAGCCGTTCTAATTAAACAATCGGACGACTCAAGGGCTATTCATCTGAAAAGTTTAAATCATTAACATTAAAAAGAAAATTCGCAGTAACAATGAATCGTCATCTGACAATGAGAGCTCCGACAATGCTGATTCTGACTCTTCGAGTAGTGAATCTTCGACCTCAACAAAAACAAGAGGAAGTAAAAGGAAATCAACTCCAAAAAATTATGAAAGAGAAACCAGACGTCCTAGAAGAATCGTCACCAAACATTCAGCTTAAATAGTGAGAATAGCAATGTATTCAGGAATTTCAATTTATTTTTCCTAAAATATTGAAATAATTTATTACTAATTCTTAATTATACTAATTAAATTAACTTTAAATTTATTTATGTTAGCTCCTAATTTTTTTTGTAGTTGCATTGAGGGATACAATACTCTTGGGGGTTTGGCAAGGCTGGCTGGGGGTTTTGGTGCGTTCCATTTGAATGTCCAAAGGGTGTCCAATCGGGAGAAGTTTGATCGTATTAGGGAATTTGTGGATAAATTCCAAAGGAAGCCACTCATTTTCGGTATCGTAGAAACTTGGTTTCTTGATACAGAAACGGGTGAAAATGCTTTATCAAACAACCCAATAAATTTGTACAGAATCGAAGGTTATGACTCTGAATTTTGCTCTAGAAATAACAGAAGTGGAGGAATCGCTCTGTACTTTAAGCAAGGGATTGAATATGAAGTGCTCGAGAAAGACAATGGCCTCGTCTCTTATATACATGTAAAAGTCTTTGGTGAACATGAATTTTATCTCACATACTTATACACGCTAAAATTATCTGATTATCGTTCTTTGATGACGAAATTAGAATACCTTTTTGATAAAGTGAATGGCAGAAAACATCTGATAATGGGTGACTTTAACATTAATGTCTTATTGAAAAACAATATTTCAAACGATTATAAATTTTTATGTAATAGTTACGGTTACACAATAGTAAATGACAAAATAACGAGACCTTCATCTAATTCGATCATAGATCATTGTCTTATCAATTTTGATCACCAGTTACACCATATACAATTGACACAAAATTAAGTGATCATTTCGGTATTGTTATTGAAATGCCTCTTTCATGTCCTCAAATGAAAAAAACTCATTACATTGAAAAACATTTTGTTGATTATAACCGAATGAATGAATTGATATCTTATGAGTTAAACAAATTTGTATATACCCCTGATACTTGCGTTGATCAGATGTTGAATTATCTTACTGACGTTGTTTTACAAAGTACTTCTAATTGTACCACAATTAAGCGAATTAAAGTAAGAAAAATGAATAAAAAGCTTTGGATTAATAATGAAATTATTAGACTTTGTAGCTATAAGAAGCGTTTACTTCGTAAACGTACCGATCCAAGAATTCAATTAAAAATTAAAGATATTGATCACAAAATAAACGAAATCAAAAAACGTCTTAGAAAGGAACATATTACAAGAATGTTTCAAATGTCACGAAACACAAGAGACACATGGAAAAATCTAAATAATCTCATTGGCCGTAAAAAATCTGCAACAGTAACGACTCATTAAAAAACAAAATAACAGCATCCTCGTTTCTGACCAAGAAATAGCTGATGAGCTAAATAATCATTTTATCTCAGTCTCGGATGCTTCTTTCGAACCCAGTCAACTTAATTATTCATCAAATCTACGTTCAATAATGAAAAGTATGTACCTCTTTGAAGTGAGTCAAACAGAAGTCTACAATCAACTTTGTTGTTTAGATCAGAATAAGGCATGTGGCTATGACGGTATAACAAATAAGGTGTTAAAAAGTTGTGCAGAAGTAATTTCTCTATTTTTAACTAATTGTATCAATAAATGTTTCACTATTGGACATTACCCATCTTGTCGTAAAGTAGCCAAAGTCACACCGATATTCAAATCCGGTCTTAAAGAGTATTCTGACAATTATAGACCGATCTCGGTTTTACCTGCTTTCAATAAAATATTCGAAAAACTGATTGCATCTCGATTGAAAAGCTTTCTTGAACATAAAAACTTCTTTGGACGCTCGCAATACGGTTTCAGAGAACGTTTAAATACAAATATCGAGGTCACAGAACTTCTTAATTACGTATACAGTTGCCTTGATGACAAGAAAACAAAGCTTGTGTCCGGAGTTTTTGTTGATCTAAAAAAAGCGTTTGACTTGGTCAATCGCTCAATCTTGCTTGAAAAGTTATATTGTGCTGGAATCCGGGGAAGAGCTTATGATTTATGTGAAAGTTATTTAACTAATGTCAATGGGGTTAAAAGTGAAAAGAAATTAATTGATACAGGGGTCGTACAAGGCTCCTGTTTAGGTCCAATTCTATTTCTTATTTTCATTAATGATCTACATGATGTTGACCTTAACGGTAAATTGTTCCTATATGCGGACGACGCAGCCTTATTTTATCCTGCCAACGATGTTGATCAGAATTGCCTCACAATCAATCAAGATTTGTCTAAGTTGTCAGATTATTTCAATACAATCTTTTGTCGATCAACATCTCAAAAACAAAGTACATGCATTTGCATGGCTTCCACACTCGACTTGAACAAACAGTTGATGTCAAGATTGACAATGTTGTTGTTGAAAAAGTGAGGAATTTTAAATATTTACGCCCATATCCTCACATACTTAAAACCGCTTCTAAAAATTTTAAAATCGATTTTAGTAAAAAATGGTATCCTCACATCACTGAGTAGCGAATTTACAAGCGCTTTTAAGAAAAAAGTTACAAGCGACTTTTCGTGCTTGTAAAAATTTAGAAGCGGTTTTAGTTTTTTCATTTATCTTATGATAGACCCTTTTTTGTTTTTATTCTGTATTTAAATTTGAATAAAACTATAACAAACATGGAAAATCCATTTCTTTTAAATTGGGATGATAGTTCTGATGATGAATTACAACATCAAATTGAAAATATTCCTCGTACCCGACTTTTTCGTGAAAGGCCAAATTTTTTTGAGTCATTGAGCGATCATGAATTTCGGGCTCGATTTCGCTTATCAAAAGATACTGTTTTAAACCTGGTGGAACTATTGGATCCCATTTTAAAACCCCAGAACAGGAGTACAAGTCATGCTGTCGACTCGATGACTCAAATTTTGATTACTTTGAGGTGATAATTTTAAAAATTAATCGTTTTTAAGTTAGAAATATTTTTGTTTTATGTTCAGATTTTATGCAACAGGCATATTTCAGCAAGTGAATGGTGATCTCTTTAACGTATCGCAATCATCTGTCTCGAGGATTGTTAAACGTACTACAATCGCAATTTGTTCATTGAGAGATCGTTTTATCAAAATGCCTTCAAATCCTGAGGAGCTAGCAGAAATCAAACAACGTTTTTATAGAATGGTACGACCTCATGGCATTCCAAATGTTGTAGGTTTAATTGATGGAACGCATTGCAAAATTTATTCACCTGGTGGAGTAGACGCAGAACGTTACAGGAATCGAAAGGGCTATTTCTCAATAAATGTCCAAGTTGTTGGAGGCCCGGATTTGAAAGTTTTAGATATAGAAGCCAGATGGCCAGGTTCGGCGCATGATTCGTATATTTACGATATGTCTTGTATAAAGGTTAGATTTAAGTGATGATCAACCATTATTTAAAGTTCATTTCAAAAAAAAATCAGCTTTTGGCCGCATTGTTATGTCTGTCTAACTGTTTAGGTGTTGCAAGGGCGCCTTCTTTTGTGGTCCTGTCTGCCTGTTACCTCGTGAACTATTTTATTTTCAATACTCATAAAAAAAAATGCACTCTGTCTGACTGAAATGCGCTCTGTCTGATTGAAATGCACTTCTGAATGTTTGTTAAGATTACGGTTTTTTTTTATAGATGAAATTTCTCCGTGGTGATTTTGGTAACAGCTATCTTCTCGGTGATGGAGGATATGCAAACTCAGCGCATATGTTAACTCCATTAACTGCTCCAAGCACTCCTGGTGAACGGGCTTACCAAAGAGCACATATTAGCATGAGAAATGGTGTAGAACGGCTGTTTGGGGTCGCAAAGCGACGATTTCCTTCACTTGCTTTCGGATTACAAATCAATGTCAACACTAGCCTCTCAGTAATTGTTGCATGCTTTATTTTGCATAATGTTGCGATCATTAATAATGATGCAGTTGATGATTTTGAAATCATTGATGAGGAATTACCCGTTCAAGATGTTCATGAAAATGTAATTCAAAATATAGATGCAAGAAATCATGTGATTCAAACATATTTTGCAAATATTTAAAAAAAATATTTGTACTTTAATTTCAAATTGCATTTTATTATTATAATGTTCCTTTAAATAATAATTTTATTAATAATTATAACAATTATTCAAGCTATATTCAAATTCATTTTTAATATACGTTACATGGTAGTTAAACATATTCAAGAACGTGAGAATCATATTATTATACACATATGTGAGGCAAAAAAGTTTTAAAAACCTCTAAAATGATCTCTTGACTAATTTAATTTTAAATAAGAGGAATAATTCAAGAGCATTTAATTATAAGGTATTCACATCTAATCACATCTTTTTTTTTTAAAGGATACTGAAAATCAAATTACACTCATCGTCAATTTACGATACTATGGGGAAACTATAAACACCACAAAGTTGCTCAAGACGAGTTTCTTCATATTTTGCTTGAGTTTTTTTGATAGAAACTTCTAGTTTTGCGGCCTCATTTTGCAACTTAGCAGTCTCAAGTTGTATATCCAGAAGCTTATTTTGCTTTGTATAATTTTGGCGTTTGAGTTCCACCAACTCTTCTTCAATGCGTGATCGATCATCTAACCGTACTTTTTTGGCTTGGACGTTTGATGTAATGTCATCCAATTTATTTGAATGGGATTTACGTTTGACCGAGAACCGTATTTTTTCATTTACGAGTGGCCCAACTGTTGTTTCTGTTACAGCATTTTCACTATCAACTACAATTGGTTCAACTGTTGGTTCCGTTAAAGTTTCACCTACACTATTTTCACAATAATCAATCACGGGAGAAATGACGGATGAAGTGTTGTGTTCTAATGTTTCAATTGTAGGAGAAGATGACGATGAACCATGGTGATAGTCAGATCCGGAGTCATATAAATTCTTTAATGGAAGAATTTGCGATCCAAGCATAGATATCAATTTGACGGATGTTGGATCAAGTTCCTGCGGCTCACTTCCTCCTCCAGTAGCAAATCTTTGACGCTAAAAGTTAAAATAACAACAATTAATTGAATAAATTGAAAACCTGATATATGATATTACCTTGTACTCTGCATTTTCCTTTTTGACAGTCATTTTTAAATGTTGATAACAAGACTTCAACGCTTTGGCATCTCGGGGATTGTCTGATTGTGAGTTGAAATTGGTTGTGATTTCAGCCCAAATGGTTTCCTTTTTATCGTTGCTTTTTTTGTTCGTTTCAGTACACTCGATCACATTCAAAAAAGGTTTTACACAATCTACAAGCAAACTTTTATCTTTAATTGTGAAATTTTTTGATCTGGCTCTTTTATTTGGTTCCATATTAGCAGTATCACGTAAAATTTTAATTTAATTCGCGAAACTAATTTAATATTAGTTACATTTAATCAAGAAATGATTTAAAAATGTTTTGTTTACATTTTAAATTTGTGTTTGCGGCAAAATACTGAACTTAAAAAGAAAGGGCTTATTCATAAATAACATGAAAAATTCATTACAATCGATGTTAGTTAAAAGCGCTTGTAAATGATGTTAAGATACTTTTAAAATTAAAAGCGGTTGTAAATTAAAATTGCTTTTAACTAAAACCGCTTCTAACTAATTATGTGAGGATACGGGCGTTAGGATTGTTACTAGACGAACATCTGACATTTAGAGATCACTGCGAACTAGTGAGTAAAAAATTAACCCAGCTGTGGCTGCTTTACACAAGCTACAAAGGGTCCTACCTAAAGAAGTAAAAAAAATGGTATACTACTCACTAATTCACAGCCATCTCTTAAGCTTGTGTGGCATATGGGGACTTGCTGCGACAGCTCATATAAAACAGGTTCAAGTTGCCCAGAACCGTGCACTCAAAACTGTCTTCGGTCTGCCCTTAATAACAGATACGTCTGATCTGTACCAAGTGCACGCGAAGGGTATACTCCCTGTTAAAGTTTTGCACGAGCAGCAAGTGCTTAAATATGTTAGACAGAGCCTTAACGACGAAATCCTATGTCATTCACCATTCATGTTCGACGCAAACATCCGAAATCTGAGAAACAACCGAATGTTGACCATTCCGAAAGTTGAGACAAGTTTAGGGAGAAGACAAATGTCATTTCTTGGGCCGACATACTTTAATCGTTTGCCAAGTACAGTTCAAAATACAGTTTTCGCTCTAATTTTTTCCATGTAAATCCTTGTTCATGAAGTATCACGGATATTGAAGAGACTGAAATCGATTGCTTAAATTTAGCATAAAACAGATGACCAGCTTCTTTCAACGTCAAAATTGGACGCTTCATATAAAGATCAATTAACCATTTTCTTTTCTCCATGTTAAATTTCAGATAAACTTTTTCCTTATCTTTTCTCTTGATTTACTACTATTTTATGCATGGTATAAGTCCTTACAACTTACGTACCTTACAACACTAGACATCACCAAAAATTTAAAATCAATTTCCACAGTACTAATTATGGTAGAAATGAACCTGTGACAAAAATGCTAGTACTAGCTAATGAAAACGAGCATCTTTTTACAAAAATTTGCACTACTAAATCAAAAAGAACTGAATTTTCTCGCTCGCTTCTATTAAATATGATAATTTAAATTTATTTAATTAAAGTATAAAAATTTACACATTGTAATCAATTTAAGTAATAACATACCCGTATTACTTCAATATAAATGCATGTATAGTAATCAGCGCAAGGATTTGTAATTTGGAACTAAAAAACGTGGTAGAATTTTTTTCTATATTTCATACGTATATCGTGTATTGTAGAGGAATATTCTGTATTGTATAAAACGCGCCAAATTTAAAAATATTCTAATTCCTATATTATTCTAAGTTACATTCACGTGCATTTGCTTTTCTGTTTCAATAAATTGAAAAAAAAATTCAAATTGTTTTTTTTTTGGTTGAATTTTGTTGCATCAAATTTCCGTAAAACCATATAAGAAATATTTGATTTATAGGTGTCAACCTTGGGGCAAATATTAATTATAAGCTGGAAAACAAATTGCTTAAAAAAGCAAAAGTAAATCTAAGAAAGTAGTCACCAGAGGCGTAACTAGGGTGTCGCAACTGTCGCACTTGCGACAGGCGCCAACAACCTGAAGGACAGCAAAATCATAAAAACATTTAATAACTAAACTAACGGATTTTTTTTTCAGAAAAAAAAATTTTCTTTCGGAGAATTTTAATTTCAATTAATTTTCTATAGTTCTTATCTACGTCAATTTTGAGCGTAATTTATATAATACAAGACTAAATGCTAATATGCTTTGAAGTTGAACAACGAAATAATAAGTTATAGAACCATTTGATATCAAAATATTTGAGGTTTAATAAACTGAATTTGCAATATTTCTCTCTCTGTCTCTCAATTTTTCTATACCTAAATGAGGAGCTACAAAGCAGCGGAGCCTATGATTATCTCTCTATGCTTTTGTAATCAGAATGATTTTTTAGCTCTCTATGTTTTTCATACAGAAATGCAGAGCTGCGAAGCAGCGGAGCATTTTTAATCAGAATGATCTTTATCTCTCTATGTTTTTCATACAGAAATGCGGAGCTGCGAAGCAGTGGAGCATTTGTAATCACAATGTTTTTAAAAAAAAAAATATTTCATTAAACTTAAAACATTTTTATGTCAAATGCTCCGCTGCTTTTTAGCTCCGCATTTCTGTATGAAAAACATAGAGAGATAAAAAATTATTGTGATTACAAAGGTATAAAAGGATACAGAGATAAAAAAATCGTTCTGATTACAAATAAAAGTATAAAAGGATAGAGAGATAAAAACATCCTGATTGCCAAATGATAAGTTCTTTTGACTTAGGTTTTAGAAATTCTTGTGTTTTTTTACATGCAGTACATGTTAACATGTATGTCGACATAAAGCATGCATGTACATGCATGGAATTTTACATGTCACATATTGAGAACACTACCTGTATCCCTGTTCATTAAACTTTAAAAATTTTGATATCAAATGAGAACAAAAAAAGTCATCAGAATCTGGTTCATAATCGAATTCTAAATTTAAATTTTTTTTTGAAAAAAAATTGTCATTGTTGCTTGATTGGGGGGGCGACAATTTTATTCTTACGACACATCAAAATAGAGTTAGTTACGCTACTGGTAGTCACTTTCCATTATACACAACTAATAATGAATAATATTTTTTTTTTTTTTTAATTTAAAACTATTTTTTTTTTCCTAAATATAAATCATTTAAATGCACATTTTTATTCAAAACACATATTTTGCATACACATACGAACATTTAATTTAATGAATCGTATGGTTAGTTACATCTTTTGCCGTCATACAAATCCTTGCGTATGAAATTTATAGAGTAATAGGGGTATGGTAATAATGCTGTTTTTGAACAGAAATAAAAAAAAAAGATAAATTTAATGTAAACAAAAAAAGGAAAAAATAATTTGTCATTTTTTTTTAAAAAAAATCTTTTATTCACAAAGAAAAACATGTTATTTGTTAAAAAACATCTCAAAAATGAGTTACGTTGAAGGTAATTATAAAATTGTTTAGATATTTATCACATATTTAAATTAAATTTTTACATTGAATAGAATCCCATCTAAATACAATATTTTCTCCGATTGACGAAGATTCTGCTTCACAAATAAGTAAAGTCTATGCCGATATTGAATTTTTCGTATATTATATTTTCTCAAATAAGTATTATGTAAAGTTTAAAAACAAATTGTATAAAATAGGTAAATTGCGTGTACTTCAGACATAAAAACAGTCGCATATTTTCCTACACTTTCATAAGTCTCACTATACTCTGAGGCAATATATAACCCTGAGCCAGTACCGCATTCAGTTTTTGATCCATGGGTATAACAGATAACCGAGTTGGGCTCAAAATTTATTGAGTTGTTTAACCATTCTTCTCTTAAAGGTATTAAGTCTTCAAAGCTCTTTTGGAAATTATGTCGACTAGCTTCTATTTCTATTTTATCTCTTACACTGTTTTTACAGTTCTGTATAGCCTCTTGCTGTATCCACAAATACAGTGGTGCTATATCAAGTAAAATTTCTAATAAAGTACTTGAAACTTTTCGCATACATATCGTCATCATTAGAAGAATTAGCCGTTGTACCTTTTTTACTTCAGAGCCTGAAAACGGTCAAAATCCCAAAATGTCCGATTTTTCCAAAAAATTTAAAAATGGCGTATTTGTTTTCAAAAATTTTCAAAATGGCGGATAATTTTCAAAATGGCGGTTATTTTCAAAATGGCAGCTATTTTCAAAATGGCAGCTATTTTCAAAATGGCAGTTATATTAAAAAAAGTTCAAAACGGTTTTTTGTCACTATCATTTACAAAAATTTTCCAATTATAATATTTACATTTATTCATATATATTTTATTTAAAACTTAATTTTATTCTATGAATCGAGTCCCATCGAAATGCACTTTTTTAAACCGCCCAGTGGTTAGGAGTTCTAATTTTTATTTTAACTAAGTCAAAGTCCTCCATGGAAAATTACTGTTTTCGACGACCATGGAAATCCGTATCATATTTGATACTTGGTGATAAAAAATATTAAAAAATACATCACTTTCATCCCAGTCTATACAATCTTTTTCAAATTATTGATTGTTCTCCAATTATTCGATTGAATTTCATTTCACAGGAACTCAAATGTTTTATAATTTTAAATTTTATTCAATATTTAATAAAAAGAGTTAAACATAAAATTGGATAAAAATTTGAATTGACCGTTTTTTTCAACGTGTATGAAAAAAAAATCACGAAGTATCAAATATGATACGGAATTTTTGGAGCTAAATTAAGTTTTTTTTAAATTTCAGTTGTGAGACTTTCATTAAATAATTCAATAATTAATTCACCATAACTTTCTATCATAGAATTTATTATGTTAACATTCACATTAAAGACGCCACCCTTAAATTTCATATTTTCAAGATCATTTTCAATTTCATTAATGTTTGTATGTCGGAATTTAGACCATTTGACCATTACTCATATGTGTATCAATATCTTGGTTACACACTGGATAACTGTTATGGATTTGTTTTATACTGTTTACAAAATAAGGGAAAACTCGTCAGTCTGTAAACTCCGTAAACTTCGGAATTTATAAACTTTGTACATCAGTTTACAGGAACATGACATGAACGACCTATGTAAAATCTTCGTAAAGTTTTCGTAAATAATTTTATCTCATCAAAACATAAGAAAAAAATGCCATCTAAAACTGAAAAGCAAGAAGTAATTGAATTATTGGAGGACCTTTTAATTTAGGAAATCTTATTTTTACAAACTTTTGAAGATGATATCAGTAAATTCCAAAAAAGAAAGAAAAGAATTCTTTTTTAAAGGTAAATTGATTTCTAGGTCGACTTACAATACGACGCTTATATTGAAAATCATTATTCGAAATTTTTCTTATGTTTGGCGTGATTTAATACCTAAATCTTGTTTTTTTTTCGAAAGTTGTTCCAAACTCAGACGAGAGAAGGTTTCGAGTTCTTGCAAGAATGAACTATCAGAACTTTGATAAAATTGTAAATTTGATACTAAATGATCTTGTGTTTTTGGGTAAAACCAATGAAAAACAGTTTCCTGTATACATACAACTCAGAGGCGTATCTAGGGTGTCACACTTGCGACAGGCGCCAACATCCTGAAGGGCGGCAAAGTCATAAAAACTTTCAATATCTAAACTTCCCTTAGACTTAAATATTAGAGTAATAGAAAGTAGAAATTCACATTGAATTTTAGTATAGATAAAAAGCTCTCCTTTAACTTTCACATTCATGAACACACTCTCTTATATTGAATCAGAAACTTGATAGAATATTTTTTTACTTGATCAATCTTAGTAATCGAGGGACAGTGGTTCATAAAGGATCGTTTTTTAGATCTAGTGAATATATTTACATTTTTATTAAGTTTTAGTTAAATTTGAATGTGTTTTAAAAATAATTTATTTTTTCCTTAGTATTTGATAGAAATTTGTGTTAAATCTGAAAATTCAGTGTTAGATCACTAGATTTGATTTTATATTAAACATTAGGGGAGACATTAAGTAAAATTTAATTCATGACGCCTTTTAAAATAACAAAAATTTAATTAAAGTAGATAAATGACCAGCCGCATACACACACCACATACACACTCATTGTTTGTGATTATTAAATTTTATGCGTGAGTTCTATTTTTTTTTTATGTATAAATTAATTTAATTTAAAAATAATAGAAATCAAAATCAATAGTGCAAGGGTCTCGTTAAGTGTCTCATCTATTGTTAGATCTTATGAACAAAAACGTAGCTTTTTAATTAATCTTGTTAATTCTTAGAATTAATTTATTTTATATTGAATAGATCAAACTCTCAACTTTATACTCGCATTCTTATATGTATAGGAAATATAATTCACATAGTATAGTTAGTTGTTTGTATTCATATGGTGTAAAAAAAAGCTCCTCCAAAACGCAAATCCAAACGCAAAGATCACGTTTAAATATAAAATTTATTATTTTGAGGCAATTGGAGTCGTTCCTCTGAACAACTGCATTTCAGAAGGAGGCTGCAAGAATAACATGAACTTAGATCTGAAGCTAAATTCATCGATTTATGTCAATCAAAATCATCAATACTGCCATCAGAATCTAAAATTCTATCATAAAAGTCCCTGTGGACCGGATTAAGTTGTGGTATTTTTTTTCCATAAAAAAGTAACCAGGCATAATTTTTTTTTGTTCAAATGTTCTCTATTAACATTTTGAAACTATATATTAAGAATTACTTCTGTACGATAAACGGTTAAAGAATTATTATCTAAATTCAGTTAAAAACAGGGACTTAAAAGTCCTTAGGCAGGGTGAAGGTTAAAAAAGAATAAATACAAAAGTTTATTTAAAGTGTTTTTTAGCGTTTGGCATCAAAAATTTACTAAAAATTATTCATATTCATATTCATATTCAGTTTTTCATATCCACAAATCTTGTCATATATTCGGAAACAATAAAAATAATAATGTGGATAATCTTGACTAATTTATATTATATAGGCATGGTAGGCATAATTCTCATCAAAATTGGATGAAAATAAATTATTTAAAAGTTAATTAATTTTGCTCCAAAAATTCCGTATCATATTTGATACTTCGTGTTTTTTTTCATATACGTTGAAAAAAAACGGTCAATTCAAGTTTTTATCGAATTTTATTTTTGACTTTTTTTATTAAATATTGAATAAACTTTTAAAATATAAAACATTTAAGTTACTGTGAAGTGAAATTCAATCGAAAAAAAAAATATAAAAAAAGATGATAAAAAGCGTACTTTATACTTAGGAAGTTATTAACTTCTAAAATAAACTTTTATGAAAGGTAGGTGGCTAACTAAAAAGTAAAAAACAAGAAGTTTTTAAGCAAAATAAAATATTTGTGATAACAACTTCACAAAGTTTTTAAAAGTTGAATTTTTTTGAGTCTGATTTCGCGATGTGAGAAAAACCTAAGACCAAACAGTGTTGTAAAAACTTCCTGTTAATACTCAAAATTCAACTTTTAAAAACTTTGTGAAGCTGTTTATAACGACTCATCAATATTTAAATTGATCAATCGTTATGGATTAAAATAAACTATCCTGAACACAGAAGTGTTCCATAAAGCTTATAAAAGCAACACACAAAAGACAACACACTCTCTTTCCGACACTATCACTCGACAAGTACAGACGTCACAAAATAAAACACTTATAAACTTAAAATTAACAATTAAAATAAAATAAAGTAATATTTAAGATAGTAATATAAATTAGATTAAATAAAAGTATTTTATTTAAAACCAACATTAAATGTTACAATGGTGACTCCGACAATCAAATAAAAAAAAATATATAATTTATCTGTGATTTACATTTACTCGAGTGATATATTTAATTAAAAAATCTATTGTGCGTAACGCAATACAAAGGAAAGAACATTTTTATTAACTAACTGTTAAGCCCACGCTGGACATTAATTTTGTGGAATTTGTTGCTGTAAATTGTTTTACAACGTAATTTTATTAAATGGATTTTTGTGATGCACTTTAAGGTGAGAGAATAACCTTTTAAAAACTTTTTGGGGCACAATCTGGCCGGTAATGTTTTATCATTGTATCTTTTCATGCAATTCATCATCATAAAATAACACTACATATGCCAAAATTGCCATTTACAAGCCCCACACGTTAAAAGTAAAAAATTCAATTCACATCTCACAAATTGTTCTGGAGTTGTTCTGGTGAAATTTAATTAAAAAAAATAACGGTCATACAGTTATTGCTGACTATTGGAAGTACCACGTGGAATTATTACACACATTTCATCATTGTTCACCACATTTTGTCTTCTATTGTGGATAAAAAAAACATCTTCAAACTGATAACAAATTACATTCAACACAAAACAGTTTCAATTCAATGTGCATCACAAGCAAGTATCAATTTCTTGTTTTTAATCTCCGTTCATCGTTCATCGTTCATACATATATGTTGTACTGACTATACATCACTCGTGATTCTAAAAAAAAAATTACACAATATTTTTTAAATTACATTTACTCGTATAGTAAAATTTTTTATCTACTCTTCTAGTAGATTATAGCTAGGATATAAAAAAAAAAAATATTTGGTTTATATAATTTAGATAGAAACAGTGGCGTTTTTATTTGAAAGTGATTTGATTTACGCGTTAATATTAATTAGTTTATTACCATTTTTGGTATTCTTATTATCATTTGTGTGTTGTAAATTTAATATGCCAGACCACATAGACGCGGTGGCTTTGAAATTGCCACAATTCTGGGCAAACTTGCCAGCTCATTGGTTCCTTCAGATCGAAAGTCAATTCGCTACTAGAGGCATAACGGTAGAAAAAACAAAGTATGATTACGTAATCGCAAGTCTATCACAAGAAGGAATTGCTTCAATTTATGATATAATATCTGAAATTAATTCAGCTCATGGAACAGATGAAGCCATTCAAAATCCTTACACACATATTAAAAAATATTTAATTGAACGTCACACATTGAGTGAATCTTCGCGAATCGAAACTTTATTATCTGGTTTAGAAATTGGTGATAAAAAACCTTCGGAATTCTTTCGTTCGTTAAAATCATTAGCTGGGACATCAGAAGTTGTGAATGACAAATTGATTTTAAATTTATGGACTCGTCGCTTACCAACAATGGTACAAGCCACTCTCAAGGCAATTCCCAAAGCTGAAATTACCGACCAATTGACAATGGCTGATAACATTTATGAGATTTTTGTCCAAAATGAACGCACAAAGCCCTCTTTAAGTGCTATAAATAATTTTGAACCCAGTCAGGAACAGATGAAGCCATTCAAAATCCTTACACACATATTAAAAAATATTTAATTGAACGTCACACATTGAGTGAATCTTCGCGAATCGAAACTTTATTATCTGGTTTAGAAATTGGTGATAAAAAACCTTCGGAATTCTTTCGTTCGTTAAAATCATTAGCTGGGACATCAGAAGTTGTGAATGACAAATTGATTTTAAATTTATGGACTCGTCGCTTACCAACAATGGTACAAGCCACTCTCAAGGCAATTCCCAAAGCTGAAATTACCGACCAATTGACAATGGCTAATAACATTTATGAGATTTTTGTCCAAAATGAACGCACAAAGCCCTCTTTAAGTGCTATAAATAATTTTGAACCCAGTCAAGACATAATTTCGAATGTTATGGCACAAAACAAACGACTTGAGAAAGAAATATCGGAAATGAAAAAAATGATTTCACGTCTTTCATTTAATGCGAATAACTCAAAACGTGAATCAAGGTCAATTGACAGACATACCAATAGAACTCGCTCCATGTCTCGTAAACGAAATGCAAATAAAAGTGATATGTGCTGGTACCATACAAAATGGGGTGAAAATGCATCAAAATGCAAACAGCCTTGTTCTATGCAATCAAACCCAAACTAAATGTAGTTGTTGGTTCTACGGCGGCCAACAACTTTTCTGCAATCACTTCTCGCCGTCTTTTTATTTATGATGATAGTACTAAATTAGAGTTCCTTATAGATTCAGGCTCTGACGTTTCTGTAATACCAAAGTCAATGATCCAATCTTGTAGTAATGAATCCGATTTTCATTTAACAGCTGCAAATAACACACCTGTGAAAATTTTTGGTACAAGATTATTAAATGTGTCTCTTGGTTTAAGAAGAATTTTTTCTTTTGTATTTTTCATTGCAAATGTGACGCGACCAATAATAGGGGCTGATTTTCTTCACAAATTCGGGCATTTGATTGACATTAAAAACAATAAATTCATTGATCCTTTCACGAATTTATTTTCAAAGGGGAGAGTACTGTGTAGCAAAATCACTACACCCAAATTTTTCTCCATTGATTCACCTTTCGGTGTTATTTTAAAAGAATTTTCGTCTCTAATGAGACCTCCTGATTTTAATATCCCGGTGAAACATAATGTCACACATAAAATCGTCACTAAAGGACATCTTCCTGTCTCTAAAGCACGACGTTTGAATCCTGCAAAGCTTAAAATCGCTAAAGATGAGTTTGAATATATGGTCAAAATTGGTATTTGTAGACCATCTTCTTCTCATTGCTCGGTTCCATTACACATGGCGGCTAAACATGATTCAAATGACTGGCGACCTTGTGGTGATTATAGAACACTCAATGCAATCACAATACCCGATAGATATCCCATACCACATATTCATGATTTTTCTTCAAGTTTATCGAATTGCAATATTTTTTCCAAAATCGATCTCGTTCGTGCATATCATAATATCCCCGTTGCACCTGAATACGTTCATAAGACTGCCATCATTACACCATTTGGCCTTTACGAATTCACCCGTATGCCATTTGGACTACGAAATGCAGCACAAACATTCCAACGCTTCATGCATCAGGTTTTACATGGACTCGATTTTGTATATTGTTATCTTGATGACGTAATTGTGTTTAGCGCGAATGAAGAGCTACACAAAATTCATTTACGTCAACTTTTCCACCGTCTTGAAGAATATGGTATGACAATAAAAGCCTCCAAGTGTGTTTTTGGTGTTAAAAAACTTGATTTCTTAGGGCATGAAATATCTCAAAATGGCATTAAACCCTCTTCAAAGAAAATTGAAGCCATTAAAAATTTCCCAAGACCTAAATCCATCAAACAAACACAACGCTTTATTGGTATGGTGAATTTCTATCATAGATTCATTCCAAATCTATCTAGATTGTTGTCACCCTTGAATGATCATGTCACGATGGTACAAAAAGAAAATATTAAACCAAAGAATTTTCCATGGCCTGAGATTTGTGATAAAGCTTTCTCTGAAGTTAAAAATGCACTAGCTAATGCTACATTATTAGTTTTTCCAGATGAAAACGCTAAAATTTGCTTGGCAACTGATGCTTCCACTTCAGACGTAGATGCAGTTTTACAACAATTTGTAAACGATTCATGGCAACCTATCGCATTTTTTAGCAAAAAGCTCTCTCCAGCACAAACTCGGTATTCTGCCTTTGACAGAGAATTGTTAGCCATTTATTTGTCTATCAAACATTTCAGATTTTTCATTGAAGGTCGTGATTTCGTGATCTACACTGATCACAAGCCATTGGTGACTGCATTGTTTACTAAGACTGAACGAAGTCCTAGGCAAGAGCGTCACTTAGATTTTATCTCACAATTTTCTTCTGATATTAGACATATTAAAGGGAGAGATAATATTGTTGCGGATACTCTGTCCCGTGTTCATTCAGATTCCATTGATCTTGCTCAATCCGATCTCATAGCACTTTCCCAAGCACAAGAACAAGATCAGGAACTTATTTCATTGATAAAAGTCCAAAACGATTCAAAATTTTCTTTCAAATTAGAAAAAATGAAAATTGCAGGAACAAACAAATTCATTTGGTGCGAAGTTTCAACAGGTATTGATCGTCCTTATTTACCTGTAACAGAACGTCGTCGAATTTTTCATGCAATTCATGATCTATCACATCCTGGAATTCGTTATACGCGAAAGAAAATTACACGTATTTATTTTTGGCCACGAATGAACAAAGACTTAAATGAATGGTCTAAATCGTGTGTTAATTGTCAAAAGAATAAAATATATCGTCACACTAAATCCCCAATTGACCAAATACCCATTCCATCCGGAAGATTTGAGCATATCCACATGGATATTGTGGGTCCTTTGCCACCCTCTAATGGTTTTTCATATATTCTTACAATAATTGATCGATTCACTCGTTGGCCTGAGGCATACCCAATGAGAAACATGACTGCTGAAACAGTTGCTAAGATTTTTGTGAACAATTATATCCCACGTTTCGGTGTTCCTTCTGTTATAACAACAGACCAGGGTTCACAATTTGAATCTAAGCTTTTTGAAAATTTATTAAAATTATTGGGTACCACACGTATAAGAACGACCGCATACCATCCACAAGCTAACGGTATGGTAGAACGATTCCATCGTGAATTTAAATCTGCTTTACGTGCCACAGAAAATTCCATGCATTGGAGTGAAGAAATTCCATTAGTTCTATTGGGGATACGAACAACGACAAAAGACACAATTAATGCGACACCATCGCAAATGGTTTATGGTGAGAACATAAAGGTTCCAGGAGAGTTACACGTCTCAAATTCTCAACCAGATACACTCGATCCGATAAATTTTGTCGAAATTTTGAGAAAAAGGCTTGAACATTTCAAATCAAATGAATCAAAACCTTCTTGTGTAAAAACATTCATTCCAAAACAACTCGATGATTGCGATTATGTATTGGTACGAGACGATCGTGTTAAAAATTCATTGCAACCGCCATACGAAGGGTCATATAAAGTTTTACGCAGACTTCGTAAAGTGATTGTGATCGATCGAGATGGCAAGCCTGATCCGATCTCAATTGATCGTTTGAAGCCGGTTTTTGTCTCTCAAGCGAACCAAGGTCCTCGCAAAGTTTCTTTTTCGTTTCACTGAAAGGAGGGTCATATAACGACTCATCAATATTTAAATTGATGGATCGTTATGGATTAAGAAACTATCCTGAACACAGAAGTGTTCCACAAAACTTATAAAAGCAACACACAAAGGACAACACACTCTCTTTCCGACACTATCACTCGACAAGTACAGACGTCACAAAATAAAACAGTTATAAACTTAAAATTAAACAATTAAAATAAATAAAGTAATATTTAAGATAGTAATATAAATTAGATTAAATAAAAATATTTTATTTAAAAACCAACATTAAATGTTACAAACTTCTTTTAGGGGCCCATTCTATATATATAAAAGTGTCGTTTTTTCACTTTGAACACCTCTATTGACCTCTAATATAAATTCTGATATTCTATTCAAAATTGTCCAAGCTTTCCAAAAAATATTTGGTATTTTGGACGCATAGTAAGGCCACAGATCCATAAAAAAGATGCCCTATTTTTGAATCTCTTTAAAAAATTGGGTTCATTTGAAAAACGGGAAACGCGAACACTTTTCTCGTAAAAGAGTACATTTTACGGCTTTTAGAAACCAATCCTGCTACACATAAAAAACAAACTCTTTACTATAGAAAGACCATATACTTCTATATTAATAAAAAAAAAGTAAAAAAACACCAAACTTGTATTGGTTAAAGAGAGTTTTCAAACTCTAAAAATTATCCAGTTAAATCAAAACGCACTAAAAAGGAGGAAATAAGGTTTAAAAGGAGAATCTAATGAGAAAACCAAAGTTTAACTCTTGGCTGGCCAATTTTTAGTTTACAATTTTTTTAGCCACAAGAAAACCCCCTGGAACCTCCTTTCACTCAATTACCGTGTGCCTCTTAGTTTCTTAAATTTATTTGTACAGAAATCCTGTTGTCTGTCAAAAAATCATTAGGATTTCTTTAATTCTCTTCGAAATATCATGATTTCTAATACGTTTCTTATTCTCTTGTACCTTTCAATAGTTGAAATATTGAAACTCAATAACAATACATTTGAGCATACATTTAAAATTTGGTCTGATTTCCTTAACAGACCTTTGCCTCACTGATTGTAATATGTTAAATTTTTGTATCAAACTAAATTTGAATTAAAAACAAAGAAGTGGAAAACTCTAAAATTTTTAATTTTCAATATATAATATATATAATATACATTTGAATGATAAGTAAATTTCATTTGATAGTGTTCAATCAAGTCATGATTTCTTACTGTTATTTACGAATTCAACGAAAAATCAAACGTTATTAATATTTTATTTATGTTGGTTACTTGTAAAAAGCTAGAATTTAAATTATAAACATTTTTAAAAAAATTTTTATAAAAATTTTACTATAAATACGAGTAATTGAGATATTTTTCTTGCAAACAAATATTTCATGTAATAAGGTTCTTTTTAGATTTGATAGTGCGTTTTGATTTAACTGGGTAATTTTTAGAGTTTGAAAACTCTCTGTAACCAATACAAATTTGGTGTTTTTTTACTTTTTTTTTCATAATTTTTAGTTTTAGGTTTGTAAAGTTTCTTTATTTATCTTGTTATGCACCAAGCACAGCTCGAAAATAATTCGACAATACAAATTTTGTACATGTTCAAGTTACATAAAATAAGATTCATAAATTTAACGCTGATTTCTGATAAATGGTAATTTTGATACATGTAAAAATTATTGATTATGTTACAAGAATTGGATAAGAGATACTTCATGTTCAAAATTCATATATATTATTTTATTATACAACAATTAAAGTTGATTACATTGTTCATGTACATAAATTCTTAAATTTATTATTAATTCTGGCACTTTCGCATACTCACACTTTGTAGATTTGAATAGATATAAAAGTATTATAATAAGAGAATTCATGTGTATGGAAAACAATTTTTTTTTTCAAGTTCGTCTTAGGTCTTTGGTGTCTTCAGCAAAGTTGTAGCTTATTTTGAGAGGATTTTAGTGATATAATTTTTTTTTTGATTTTCCGGGAAATTTGAGGAAATTTTTTGATTTTTGTTGAAAAACCGGTTTTTTGGACCAAAAGTTGTTCGGCAACTCTATTTTTTTATATGAAAATCAAAAATTCTAATGATTGGAGCACCTCCGCCGGTAAAATTAAGATGTAGTTTCAGAAGAAACCATGGGTCTGAGATGGCCCAGAAAGGCTGTAGCGGCACTTTCGCATACTCACACTTTGTAGATTTGAATAGATATAAAAGTATTATAATAAATGGAGAACAATCAATATTTTGAAAAAAATGTACCGACTGAGATGAAAGTGATGTATTTTTTAATATTTTTTGTCACCAAGTATCAAATATGATACGGATTTTCATGGTTGTGGAAAACAGTAATTTTCCATGGAGGAAATAATTTTTTTGACTGATATGGCTTAGTTATAATAAAAATAGACAGCAAATACAAAAATTGATTTTTTTTTCTATTCCTTCACAAAAAGTCTCTCCAAGGGTTAAGTTTAAGTTGTGTATGTCTATAGACACAAAGTATTCCACGTAAATGTTAAACTAGGTGTGAGTATGTGTTCTTATTCTTTAGAGGAAAGAACTCATTCCTTTGTCCTTAATAAAATATCGTGAAAATAAGAATTTTTGAAGTGATTTTTATTCAAAAATATTTTTTAAAAATGGAAATTAAGTTTGTCTTATCAGGTAAGTCAATTTTATTTTTCAAAGTAGTTCAAAACCTAAAAATTTCAATGAATTATGGAGCTAACTAATGACATCACTAGATATTATAAACCATTTTTTTTTTCTTCTTCCAACAATGTTATTCTAAGTTCTCTAGGGCGGGTTTCATTCAAACATTGGACAGAATTGCTTTACATTCCATAATAACGCGAAAGATTGGTAAAATAATGTTTTATGTTCATTTAAAAAATTTTTAATATAATTGAATTGTAAAAAAAATTGCAATAAAATTTAAATAAAATAAAAATATTCTTTTATATTAATTCTGTGAAAGTAATACGAGGAACAAGGCATATGTGAGTGTATTTGTCAGTGCCTGTAACCACACAGGAAAATAGACGGGAATCACCGCGAAATTCCCGTCTTTCCTGATGATTAGGAGTTAACTTTTATTCTTCAGGAGTTAACTCCTACTTTTCAGGAGTTAACTCCTAATATTCAGAAGTTGAGCTCCTGAAATTCAGGAGTTATAAAAAAAAAAGTATTATAAAATTTAAAACGTAGAAATTAAACGTAAACAAAATATAAATCAACAAATTAATTTATGGAAATAAAAAATCTAAATACTCAACATTTTCAAAAAAAACTCAAAAAGCCAAAAAACTTAAAAATTTCAAAATTTCATAAAACGCAAAAATTCAAAAAAGTCAAAATTTTCAAAAAAGTCAAAATTTTCAAAAAAAAAGTCAAAAACTCAAAAATTTCAAAAACCTCAAAAATTTCAAAAAAACTAAAAAATTTCGAAAAACTCAAAAATTTCAAAAAAAAAACTCAAATATTTAAAATAACTTAAAAATTTCAAAAAACTCAAAAATTTTCAAAAAAAACTCAAAAATTTTCCAAAAAACCTCAAAAACCTCAAAATTTAAAAAAACTCAAATATTTTAAAAAAGTTATTATTTTGAAAATTTTCAAAAAACTCATAATTTTCATAAATTTCAAAAAAGTTATGATTTTCAGAAAAGTTAAAATTTTCAAAAAACTCAAAATTTTAAGTTTTAAATAGGATAAATGTTTTTTCATACCAGGTTCAGACAAATTCCTACTAAATTAATTAATATTCATACTTATTAAATAAGTTTTTCATACTAAATAAATTATAAATTCATACTTAAAATGGTAAAATTCATACTTAATAATTAATAAAATCATACTTAACAAATTCATAAAAAAGAAACTATGGGTCTAGGATGGTCGAGAAGAGCTGTAGCGACGTTTTCGCTTAGTAACGTTTTGTCGATGTGACTAAATATAAAAGTATTATAATAAGAGAATTGATGTGTATGGAAAAAAAAATTTTTTTCAAGTTCGTCTTAGGTCTTTGGTGTCTTCAGCAAAGTTGTAGCTTATTTTGAGAGGATTTTAGTGATATAATTTTTTTTTTGATTTTCCGGGAAATTTGTGGAAATTTTTTGATTTTTGTTGAAAAACCGGTTTTTTGGACCAAAAGTTGTTCGGCAACTCTATTTTTTTATATGAAAATCAAAAATTCTAATGATGAGGCTACCTCGGCCGGTAAAAATAAGATAAAGTTTCAGAAGAAACTATGGGCTTAGGATGGTCGAGAAGAGCTGTAGCGACGTTTTCGCTTAGTAACGTTTTGTCGATGTGACTAAATATAAAAGTTTTATAAAAATACAAATTATGTTTTGAAAAGAACTGAAATATATCTTTATCAATAATTTATTAAACTCATAATTAAATTTCAATTTTGACCATTTTCTAGTAGTTGTAGCTATTCCATGTAAAAAATAAATTCAACAAGCAAACGTATGTATGCCAAATGAGCTAATGTTTTTTTTGCTCATCCGGCAAATGAATGTTTGTCAAATTGGCTACTCTTGATGTATAGTATGTATAGTATAAATTTTCTTTTGAAATGTTATATTTTGAGAAATACATGTCGTTAAAAAATCTAAATATGTCTTAGAAACAACAGAAAAATACCTTTTACAAACTTATTCAACATTTTAATATTTGTGAATAAATTGAATTTTAAAACGAAAATTGTAATTTTTCTATACTTTCGTCAAAATATAAATAAAATTTATTTATTTATTTTATTTATTTATTCAGTGCCAAATACTGGCAGAAAATTATTACAAAAATACAAAGTACAGAAATTTATTTAATTTAATTTTAATCTATGGATGAAAACAGCTCTGCTACGATTATCCTCAATCAAGGTCGATACATCATTAAAAGATCTTGCAATCCTACTAAAAGGTTCGTTAAAAGTGTAGTTCAATTTTATCAATATGGTCGTTAAAATTTAGTTTGGAATCCATTGTCACTCCAAGGTCAATCACTGTATCGACTCTTTTCAACACTGTCTTTTAATGTGTACATTTCAAAAATATAACATTTCAAAGGAAAATGTATACTATAAATTTATTCAAGAGTAGCCAATTTGGCAAACATTTATTTGCCGTATGAGCAAAAAAACATTAGCTTATTTGGCGAACATACGTTTGCTTGTTCGTCATACCTACATTTGCTGTTTGAGTATTCAAATATTTGCTTCATCTCAAATATATTTTTTACAGGGTAGATTTCTTTTATTAATGGTTTGAGTATTTTTGAAATTTTAAATATGGGGCTATTTTTTTTTTGCTGTAACTGATTTGGGACGCAATTTTTTTTTTCATCTGAATTGACTGGAAAATTAATATAAACTTTTTTTCGATTTTTGAAAATTTTAATCAATTTCAAATTTTTAAATCAAATAGATCGTATAAAATCAATTTTTATGGTAGTCTAATTCAAATCACTTTATCTTGCAAAGTTGTTCCAAGTATTTGAAGCTACAGTGTTTTTTATACCACTTTTTGGGCTTTCATAAAAAAAATATTGAGAAATCATCCAAAAACTGTTCAAATTAATATTGAAAATGGCAAATAGATATAAACTCTAAGAGAAAAATTTATTAAAAAGCATATATGATGCGCTCTAAACATATTAGTAACACAAGACACCTAAATGAATCATTAAAAGTATGAATGTTTCTGAATGTAAAAGTCACCATCAAAACTTTTTATTAAACGAATGTTCGTATGATTTTTTTTTTACATGCATATAGAAATTTCAAACCACAATAATGTGTTTTGTTTGAAAAAAATATTAATTAATTTTACGAATTTTTGTGTGAATTTATGATTTTTTTAGTATGTTTTTTGAAATTATTTAGTATGAGTTTTGAATTTATTAAGTATGATTTTATTAATTATTAAGTATGAATTTTGCCAATTTTAGTATGATTTTGTAATTAATTTAGTATGATTTTTGAAATTATCAATATGACTTTTGGATTTATTAAGTATGATTTTATTAATAATTAAGTATGAATTTTACAATTTTACGTTGCAAGCGAACAATTAGATATAGTACATGCTAAGTGGGAACTGTCAGATGTGATCATCTGTTGTCAAGGTCAGTTCTTGATCAACTCGGCCACTTCGTTTCGAGACAGCATCGTGGTAAGACACAATAATTATAAAATAAGAATAACATGTGAAAGTGAGAACAATAAATAAAGTAAATAAATATAATGAATAATATAATAAAGAGAGAAGTGGTTTAATAGTAAGTCAGACCACCTAGAGAACTGAGAGTCGAGAGTACTCTTATAAATTGGCGTCTGTGACAGCTAGGTGGAATCAATCTGACAGAAAAATATAGAAAAAAAACATGTGCATGTGAATTAAAATTGAATATGTGTTCATTGTTCTCGAATTTTAATAATCAAATTACAATAAAAATGTGCTGCTTTCCATCAAATACAACGAAACCACGTGTTCACAAAAAAATCTCGTGTTGCAATGAAATATCACACATCAGAAGGGAAAAACACAAGTGTTGCCAGAAATTATCACGTGCTAAATATAATAATTTACGCGAGTGAGAAATTTTAGTGAGAGTTGGTGATTTTCTGGTGAGGCTGGACTGCATCCCAAGAAAAGTTAACTTAATAATTTTTTGTGAGAACTGGTGATTTTCTGGTGAGGCTGAACTGCATCCCAAGAAAAATGGAACTGATAAATTTTAAGTGCGAACTTGTGATTTTTTGGTGAGGCTGAATTGCATCCCAAGATAAATCTAATTTAGAAATGAAAGCATGTGGTCATAAGAAACGAAGATTGTTTTTGTCAATTGTCTTTTTGTTCTGCAGAAATTTATGTGTGATTTTAAGTGGAAAGTTTTGAATTTAAGTAGCATTTTAGTCGGAATTTTTTAGAAAAAAATACTACGTAGGCGCATCTCCGGAGGAGTGTGATGATCATCAAGGCAGATGGTACTGAGAAAGCGCAACAAAAAGTAACCAGTATCATACCGAAACCCTCAAGAATGGAGGCAGGGACCCAAAATTCAACAACAAACGGATCAGATAGTGAAATGTTTGTCAGCATGTTGGATGGAAGGTTCACGACGGAAGTAGATCAACGAGGAAAATCCATTCAATTGGGGCTTTCGCGGAGGCAGTTCCATCTATAAAAAAAAACGTATATCAGTCGATCTTAGGACGCTGAGGCAGAGATGAGAAAGGATTTACAGAAAATTCCTGGCAGTGCCATCTATAAAAAAAAAACAATATAATCAGTCGGGCTGAATACGCTACTGAGGCAGAGATGGTAAATTATTTACAGGAAATTTCTGGAACTCTCATCTATAAAATAAAATTATATCAGTTGAGCTGAGAACGCTCCTGAGGCAGAGATGGGAAAGATTTAAAAATAGAATAAGTGATACAGTTAATTAAAAATTTATGCATTTTTCGTTTTTTTTCTAAAGGTTGAGGTTGGCTATCTCCCTAAGAAAAAAAAAACCAGAAAGATACTAATATTACAGAAAAAAAAATTATTTACAGGAAATTTCTGGAACTCTCATCTATAAAATAAAATTATATCAGTTGAGCTGAGAACGCTCCTGAGGCAGAGATGGGAAAGATTTAAAAATAGAATAAGTGATACAGTTAATTAAAAATTTATGCATTTTTCGTTTTTTTTCTAAAGGTTGAGGTTGGCTATCTCCCTAAGAAAAAAAAAACCAGAAAGATACTAATATTACAGAAAAAAAAATTATTTACAGGAAATTTCTGGAACTCTCATCTATAAAATAAAATTATATCAGTTGAGCTGAGAACGCTCCTGAGGCAGAGATGGGAAAGATTTAAAAATAGAATAAGTGATACAGAAATCTGGGACTACTTTTGTTGAAGTTGATTATCTCCAAAAGAAGTCAATCAAGAAAGAACTGAAGAAATAGAAGCAGTTGAGGCTGATCAGCCTCCTGCACAGGTTGAGACAAGAACTGTAGCATGGTGAAGAGTTGGCGCAGAGAAGTTAAGCATCAGCGAGGGCGCTGATTTACCCGCAAGGGATGCCATTTGCAAGCGAACAATTAGATATAGTACATGCTAAGTGGGAACTGTCAGATGTGATCAATGTTGTCAAGGTCAGTTCTTGATCAACTCGGCCACTTCGTTTCGAGACAGCATCGTGGTAAGACACAATAATTATAAAATAAGAATAACATGTGAAAGTGAGAACAATAAATAAAGTAAATAAATATAATGAATAATATAATAAAGAGAGAAGTGGTTTAATAGTAAGTCAGACCACCTAGAGAACCGAGAGTCGGTGGGACTCTTATAACGTATGAATTTATAATTTATTTAGTATGATTTTTGAAATTATTTAGTATAAGTTTTGGATTTATTTGGTATGATTTTGAAAAAATTAAGTATGAGTTTATTATTTTTCAGTAATAGTTTTAGATTTTTTAGTATGGATTTGTTCATATTTGTTTTATATGTTTTATTATTTAGTAGGCATAATAAGGGACCCGTTTTAAATATTTTTAGTTTTTTGAAATTTTTGAGTTTTTTAAAAATTTAGAGATTTTTGAAAATATTATTTTTTTTGACATTTATGAGTTTTTTGAAATTATTGAATTTTTTTTTGAAAATTTTGAGTTTTTTGAAAATTTTCAGTATTTTGACTTTTTTTTGAAAATTTTGATTTTTTTTGAAATTTTTGACTTTTTTGAAAATTTTGAGTTTTTTGAAAAGTTTAAGTATTTAGATTTTATATTTCCATAAACTAATTAATTGATTTATATATTGTTTATGTTGAATTTCTACGTTTTAAATTTTATAAAACCATTTTTTATAACTCCTGAATTTCAGGAGCTCAACTCCTGAATATTAGGATTTAACTTCTGAAAAGTAGGAGTTAAATCCTAATCATCAGGTGTTAAGCTCCTAAAATTCAGGAGTTTACTTCCGACAGGGCAGTACAATCTCACTTGTTAACAACACCATCAATAATAAATCTTCTACAAACACAACTTCACTTACAACTACAACAACATCTACAATTATTACAGAAATCCAGTAAAAAAAACTGGAAGGATGATGATCGATATGAACTTTTTGAAAAAGAAAATAAATAAAATAAATTAGTTGAAAGAAAAAATAAAACAAAAACAAAAAAAGTTCATTTTGAATCTGAAGTTAGAAAGTCTCAAGAACCTAAAAACAGACCTGAATCGGAATCTAAATAAGAACTGATTTACATAACTAAAACGCCAACTTTTATGAATGAAGGTGAATTATCCAATACATGAAGAATGAGCTTAAGATAAAGAATCACAGCTGCCATCTAATTGTGCCCTACGACAAAAGAAGATCGGAACTTCGCTATTTGAATTTTAAAGTAAGAGTTTTAAAATCTGACTTAAATATTCTATTAAAAAGAAGTAGCTGGCCTGAAGTAGTAGTGCCGAGTAAATGGACAACTGGTCGCGAAAAGAACTTCAATTAACAAAATCAAACATCAAATCAACGTTATCGAAACCAGAATGATCAGAGTTTAAAAGGCAACGTCGACCTTTCAACCAAAACCAAAATTTTCAACGCTACTGACAAACCTCAAAAAAGAGGTTAACTTTTATTATCAAAATATGTCTGGAATCATACCCGTATTACTTCAATATAAATGCATGTATAGTAATCAGCGCAAGGATTTGTAATTTTGGAACTAAAAAAACGTGGTAGAATTTTTTTCTATATTTCATAGGTATATCGTGTATTGTAGAGGTATATTCTGTATTGTATAAAACGCGCCAAATTTAAAAATATTCTAATTCCTATATTATTCTAAGTTACATTCACTTGCATTTGCTTTTCTGTTTCAATAAATTGAAAAAATTAATTATTATTCAAATTGTTTTTTTTTTTGAAGTTATTAATTTTTTTAATTTATTCATATTCTCATTGTTTATTTGAATTTTGTTGCTTAAAATTTCCGTAAAACCATATAAGAAATCAATTTTATTTAAATTATAAGCTGGAAAACAAATTGCTTAAAAAAGCAAAAGTTGATCTAAGAAAGTGGCTACTTTTGACCATTATACACAACTAATAATGAAAAATATTTTTTTTTTTTTTAATTTAAAACTTATTGTATTTTTCCTAAATAAAAATCATTTATATGCACATATTTTGCATACACATACGAACATTTAATTTAATGAATCGTATGGTTAGTTACATCTTTTGTCGTCATACAAATCCTTGCGCATGAAATTTATAGAGTAATACGGGTATGCTGGAATGACATCTAACTTGACTGTAGTAAATAGAATATTAGAAAGCTGATATAATATGTCGTTGCAGGCAAGAACGACGCACCTACAAAAACTACAAACTGAGATATTTACAGTTTTGTATATTTGATCAGTTTCTGCTCTGTAGCTCAAGTTCTATTTTATATTTTTTGAAATCAATGGTTATATACTAAAGGTAGTCACACCCTTTAATTCTTGTGAAGTTTTTTTTGTCATTTTTATGAGTTTTATTAGGCTTAAATTGAAAAAGTCGTTCTTGCCTGCAATATTTTTGTAAAAATGTTGCAGGCAAAAAGGACGTTGCATGCAAGAAAGACGCATATCAATGGTTTTTCGAACAATTTCTATAGACACCTCATTAAAATGTAAATATTTGAACGACTTTATGAATTTGTGTGTTTATATTAATGTTTATAAGTTTTTTTGCTCCAAAATTCGTAATAGACAAGGGGGGTTTGAGAATTATTCTTTGTTTGATAAGCTTTCGAATATAATTTCTTAAATTTGTAAGAAAATCATTGTACCGAAGCAATGTGAGAGCTATCAGGAATTATAAATCGTATTTAAATCGAAAGTTATTTCAATTCTACAAATTATTTTTAACTTGATTTGAAACCACCCGATGGATCTTAGAGGGCTTTTAATGAAAATTTGGTAGGTTTTTGCCCCAAAGACAATGGTGTTGATAGGAACTTCAATTTTTCAACCACAGTCAGTTTAGGTGTTAGTTTGGACCCTCCAGATGGCTCCGGATGATTGAGGTCTCTCATAACTTTGGTCGATTTTAGGGTTTTTCTGACAAATTTTTCTAAGCTACATTCGTTGATGTGTATACAGATAGCAGAGAATTCTTGCGAATTCAATTTGAATTTTCCATTTGACCCATCAGTAATGAGCTTAAATTCATCTGTATTATTAAGTTTTGTCTCATTATTAATCACACTTTTTGTCCTTTCGTATTCAACTGATATTTTAAATATTATAAGATTAGCATTAGTTGGCTTTGCATACTGACTTATCTTGCAATCAAAAGAAGTCAATTATTATCTAATTATCCAATCCTCATACAATTTAATTCGTCAGTTTTTTGTCGAAAGTCGTGTCAGTCAACATTGTTGGTGAATTAATTTCATTTCAAGGAGCCTTTTTTTAATTTAAACCAGGTACATCCATTGGCTGGATTGAGGTTACTGCCTTTAGTTTTTTTTTTTCTAATTCACCAGATTGAATCGAAATGACTACTCAATTGGATACTGCAAAGCGCTCACGGGCAAGCATTCAGGGAC
>LN483804.1:0-79470 GCA_900002565.1 Culicoides sonorensis
GGTCTTCATACCGGTGCTTTAGGCATGATAGGAATTTAAGAGCTACAGTGCAGCCGTTTCATATCATTTTATTTGGAACGGTTTTCTTAGATGTCTACATGAAATATTACTAAAAATAAATTAAATCTTATTGTTATTGTTAAATTATTTTATTGCTACAGTTATTTGATTTTAAGAGATGCTTCTTAATCGACTTTTTTGAGGAGAAGCTTTTTTCACAAAAATGACATATGAACTTATGACCAACTTCTAAATGGCTAATTAATTCATTTTCTAATTTAAACATTTTTGTACAATAAAGCTTTGTACATACAAATGGCTTAAGCTTATGATTTTTCAAATGTCTTTCATAAGAAGTTTCATGCTTTAAAATTCGGTTGCATATTTTACATTCGAATTTTGATTTTTTTTGATGAACATACTTTAAATGTTTATTCAAAGATTTTTTGGTTGAAAATTTGCTATCACATTTATTGCATTTATGATCCCGTTGTTTTAAATGAATACTAATGATATGACTTCTTAATTCATGTGGAAGTCCAAATTTTTTGCCACACATATCACAAGAATATTTTTTTTGTTTATTGTGAATATATTTAATATGGTTTAAAAGATTATTCGTACTAAAAATTTTGTCACAAATATGGCATTTTGATTTTTGCTGTAGATGAACAGCTAGGATATGTCTTCGTAAATCACTTTTAGTTGTATATTTATTTTCACATATATCGCATTTAAATTTTGGCGATTCGTGAAATTTTATATGCTGTCTATACGTCATACTGCTGAAGAAAATTTTAGGACAAAAATGACACTGAAGTTTCTCATGTTTCTTTTTGATGTGATCTTCCAAATTTTCTTTCATAAAATATTTTGTACAATAACGACAACGAATTGAGTCTGGATCGTTTCTATAGCTCTCAGCAAGATGATTGTTAATCATGTGTTGTTCAATTAGTGACTTAGCAGAAAATATTTTCTTGCATATTTCACACGAGTAAGGTTTGATATTTAAATGGATCGTATTGATGTGCTTTTTAAGGTTATTTGGATGAAACAGTTTCCCACAAATTTTACAGCTTTCTCGAATTTTCAAATGAATTCTTGAAATATGGCCTTTCAAATCGGATATATGGTAGAATTTTGTCTCACATACATCACAGGAATGTTTTTTTTCATAATGAGTTTTTTCATGCAATTTAAGTAAGGCGGTACTAAAGTAAAATCTATCACATAGTTTACAATCGTAACTCAATTTCAAATGTATGCTCTTTATGTGACTTTTCAGACCAGGTTTTGACGTATAAACTTTTTGACAAAAATCACAAATAAATTTTTTAGAATCTTCCTTTACATTTTCTATTTTCTCGGCTTTATCCACAGAAACACCACTTGAAGGGCCATTGGTTTGCGGATTATGGACTTTTTTTAACTTTTTCCGGCTCCTCTGATTTTGGTTCATGTTCTCTTCAACTCTTTCAAACAACTACTGATTTCCAACTGATTTTGTAATGAAACATAATTAAATGTTGCTTAACTTCAGGTATAATTTTTTAAGTACCATACTTGCAAAGACAATTCCAGTGCAATAACATTAAGACAAAAGATCATTTTCGTTATTTGTTACATTTATCACATTCAGGTACTAAATTTACATAATATTACGAGAATTGAAATCGGAATAAACCATAAAAATTTAAATCAAATTATAGAATCCAGTTTATACATCTGGTTGGTTCGGAAATTCCTGATATTTTATTAGTTTTGGGACGCTCAGTTTCAATGGTCAATAATCAGTTTTTTGAGGGCAAAAAGTTTAAATCATGCACAATTCATTTTTTTACATAGCACTTTATGAATTTTTAGTATAATGATGTTTTTTTACTAAAAATGACCATGGCTAGTATATTCTGAAGTGTGAAAACGCAACTAAACCTTTGTCGCAATCAAATGCTTATCTCGGATCGACGGATTGAAAACAAATCGTAATTTATCTCCATTTTTTTAAATTCGTTATCTTAAGTACCATGATATTTTTTAAAAAATTATTTTTAAAAGAAACGGACAATGCCAATAATTTTAATATTTTTCCACTGTAAGCAGCAAATATTTCATAAAATAAACAAACTTTAGAACGAAATTACATATCAATTTAAAAAAATCTATAAAAACTTCAAATTGCCACCCACACAATATTCTTTCTTTAAAAAAAAAAATGATGTAAACTTTTATCAATTTACTTGATCCTCTTTCTTCGTTCTAACTTTATTCTAACATTGAGAGAAAATAAATAATCAAACAAAAAGAACTTTGTTACTTTATTTATATGTTATGAGAAAATTTACGTTTACAAATGTGTTTTTTTCTTTGTAACCAAACAACAGCAATAACAAAGAAAATTTAGCACAGGAAATTCATACTTTTATTTATTTTTTTTAACCCAAGTTAAATTCAAAATATATTATGATAAAAAAAAATCCAAATGAACCATAAAATACAGATTTCGATACTTGAGGTTGCTGTTTTCAAATAAAAATAATTACAAATATTACTTTTAAAATCCCTTCTGTCATTACATTACATTTAAAATAATGGTTGAAAAGTATATAATAATCAAAAAGTTGAATAACATCTCATAAATACAAAGGAAAATATATAATAATAATAATAATAAAAGAAAATGCATGACTTTTCTTTTGTGTGTATTGCACATGAAATATAATCACTTAGCAAAAAAAAAATGATGAAATGAAAAAAGGAAAATAAAAGTTGAAGAAGCAAAAAAAATATAGCAGTGAATAAAGATACACTTCAAATTTATGTTCATAAAACATTAACTGTTGCTGTTCTTAATATTATATTTTTTTTCTAAGATAAAGAGGGAAAAAATAATGTTTTCATTTTACTTTTTTTTCTTTAAAGTAATGTAATAAAAAAATATTATTTTCTGCAAACGAAGAGAAATTATGATAAGGAGTTGACTTGCATAAATAATAGTATTAGACTGTTGATGTATGCATGGAAAAATATTATGATTTATTTCATAGTATAAAGATGTCGTTATGAGACGAAACAACAAATCATTTTTCATGTGTGATGATAAAAGCTTTGATCCCAATTAATGTTTGAACATAATAAAATATCTTATGACAGTTTATTAAGATCAAGACGTTGATATGATTCTCGAGTGATTCCTTTTATTTAATGTTAATTGAAAAGCAATATTTTATGTGATAATCCCATGAAACAAATATGAAAATATAACCACAAAGGATGAAAATTTCTGCATTAAATGACACATATAATATTAAAGAGCACGTAATTTGTGTGTCTATGTGTGATATTTCATAAACATTTCATATTAACAAGGAGCATATAATGATATCTAACGTAATGCATGATGAATTGAGTTGCTGGAAGCTTAACATCAAAATCTGAATAGGTACACAATTGAATGAATTTCATTTATCATGCTGACTATTTTTAATTTCATTTTAAAAGGAAAATATACTCACAAAAGTTTTCATTAAAACCTGCTTGCACAAAAGGTGAATTTTATGCTTTTGTTTTTAATTAAATTTATTATTTTTATTTTTCATTCAATTTTAATTTAATATTTCATGTTTTACATTTTTTTCTTTGCATTGGCATATCATTCATTGAATTTGTATTATTTTGTATATTAATTTAAATTTCTAACAATTTTTTGTCGTTCATATTTTGTTACATAGTTTTTTTTTGATCAAGTATTTCAATGCAAAAATTCAAAATTGAAAAGTTTTAAATTAATAATACATTTCAATTTTGATAGCCTCATTTTACATTTCATAGTTGATCATTTGGAAAATACCATAGATAAAATTTCTAGTTATTTACATTTTTCTCGTTTATTTTATTTCATTTCAGTTTATTTTTTACATCATATAACAATCAAATACAAGAAGGAATTTATGCAATGATGCCAGATTCAAATATCGACAGTTGTTATACCATTTATTATTATATTTACAATTAATTTTACATATAAGGGGATAATTATTTACATTGAATATTTATCTTCGAAGTTATTAGCATTTTATATGGTTTATTTTGAATTTTAGTATTCTAGCAAATTCATAAAATAATAACCTGAAATGGTGCGCTGTAGAAATTTTATTGTCAGAATTGCAATACATAGCTCGTGGAGTCATACGAAGGAAAGGTCTCTGCTTATCACGAGAAAAATGTGATTTGAAATGTAAGATTATTTGTAAAATTTAAAAAAAAAACTCAGAATATTAATATTTATAGGATCGTCAATTAGAGAAAAGTCTAAACTGTTTTCATCTTCATCACCCTCTCATGTAATATAATTTAGATGATACCGTAAATCACAAATGTGTTTCAGAGAATATTGAAACGCTTATCAACAAACATGAAATTTCTTGGATCGTAAAAGTAAGTATAGAAAAGAAGAATCCAGAAGAATGTTATTCCAATAGGATCTTTAAATACACCTGTCAGTACTACAAAGATAACACAAAGATCAGGACTGACAGATACAAGAGACAATATTTGGGTGTTACCCTTAATAAGCATGTGATGCCTTTTCATTTAATACCATCTATGTCTATTAAACTATTTCCCACTGAATCACACAGTGGATGGTATAAAATATAACGTGCAGTTACAATTAAATATGCCATTTTCGAAAGTTCAAATGAGTGGCGTTAAATGTCTGAACAATTTTGAACAAAATCCATAAATAATTTTTATAGGCATAGACATACACAATATTAGTATCACTCTCAATTAAATTGAATATTTGGTCGAATCAGATGCACATTTCATATCAATTTTTAGAACCCATACATATTTGTAATTCATAAATCCAGCTGAGCAGTTTATGGCTTCGTGTAACATATCACAAAATGGTGTATCATTAATGGCTCAAGAATACGGCAATTAAAAGAAGAACGTAAACAATTCATTCATCAAAACACAATGGAATAATTCACGGAAAATATATTGATTATAAAAAATTGACTAGAAAATATTCAAGAACAACAAGAATTATTCTAAGAAATCTATTTCCTTCCTGCTCCTACGTATAAGAGCCATATTATAAAAATATTCTCATAGGACGAATGCTATTTCCTATTTTTAGGTATTCTTTCTACGCAGAGTTGAAGTTGGAAGATTTCTTTTAATTTGTTGCCTATGTTGAAATGAAAAAGTTTATTTCAATCATTAACCTGCGCTAAAATGTTGCCATGTATCGTTTTATTGTTTTCCCAGAACAATTAATGTCAATAAAAATCAACAGCGCACCTCTAAAAACCAAACAATCATATTTCATTTACTACTAAGTCTAAATATTGCATTTTAGAATCATTATTTAATTTAAATCATAAAATTAATACATTTTTTTTTCATTTAATAGTAAAAAATCTAACTAATTTATCACATTTATTTATTTGATCATTTGAGAAAGAAGATTTGATCATAGATAGAATGTAGTTAATTTGTAACACTTATAGATAGTTCTTTCTTTTTAAAGTTCTGTATTTTTTTAGCTATCAACAATTTAACATTGAGAATAAATATTTCTAGTTCTCTTACTTTAAACATAATTTAATTTCCAATTATTACTAATTTTTTTACTATTAATTTCCTTTTTATAATTCACACGTTACCGAACTTCTGGAAAATTTGTACATATTTTCCTTACTTAAAACTATTTCTAAATTTAATTTTGAAAATAAAACGACAATTCGAAGCCTTTAAAATTAAACGTTTCCATTTTAATTTGATTATGGTTATTAAAATATATCTTTAAATATTTCACAGTTTTAACTTTACGATGAGCTCAATTAAGAAAAATAATTTTCATGATTGAGTGTGTCGATAAAATTTAAGACTTACATTTAATTTTTTTGTTTTAAATTTGTATTGACCTCCAAATATGAAGACATGAAAAATTTTTCTCATTACTGGTCTTTATGAATTTAAGGACCACCAATTGAATTGTTCGAAATTTGAAGAATCAACTAATAAAATTACCATTTCTTTGGCGAACACACGTTTCATTTACGTTATTAGCAACCTTATCCATATCTTCAGAAGACTGTTTATTATTTTTGTAAACTTCACTACACGCTGTTATATTACTACTTACATTATTGATAGAGGTTGATGAAACCATTGTGTTATTATTTGAATTATTTGGATTTCTTGTCGGATCAGGTCCCGTTGATACTGCGATTGGGGGTAGGGATGATTGATCAGCATACGGGATATTATTTAAATTTGTTAAACTACCACTTTTTTGACCGTTATACACGAAATCCGTTACTGTGATGGTTTGAGTTCCGGTGTCTACGTATTTAGTATTTGCGTTTTCTTTTAACATTTACAAAAAACAAAATGAAATTCCTGTAATATAGAAATTTAATAAAATACATACCTGTATTTTTCTTTAGATCCATAGATGCTGATTTGACTTTTTCATTTTGACAACAAGTAGCTGCGGTTAACATGACCGGTCCCATCATACTACCATCATTACCTGACTTATTAAATGTTGTCAAACGTACTGGCATCATACTTTGTCTAACATTTCTCTCCGGTCGTATCAAAATAATATATAATTTAGGTGTGAAAAGACATGCTAGCGTGACTGTAGCTGACAAACTAATTGTAACAGACATAGAAGTTATTCTCAAATACAAATGTTGGGCTGTGGCAAAATACAACGGTACAAAAGCCAACCATATTATACATGTGGTGTACATTGTGAAACCTGCAAAAAGTTTAGATTGTAATTTAATCAAAGTGAAACAATAACTTCTACTTAATTGAATTAATTGAAAAATTTTCTGTTTTTGCGTTGAATGAATGGTGTTATTTTATTCTGGATAACACTCAATTTAAGCACAATACCTACCTATGTGTTTTGATTCATTGAATGATTCAGGGATTTTACGTGTTAATATTGCATAAATTGTACAAATAATAATCAAAAATATTGGATAAAAGAACGCAATCATATATGAAGCATCCATATATGAATTGCAAACTAATAGGTTTTGTTCTCTTGTCGGGTAATGATGCACTGCATGTGCTGGTGATATAAGCATCCATATTCCATTTATTAATATCTGTACATGATCCGAAAATGAAAAAAAAGAATATTTCATGTTAAAAGAACAAAAATGAATGTGAGTGAATTACTTGCACAAACACGAGAACACTGCAAATACATAATTGTGACCTTGGACTAATGAGAGATGGTCTTTTGGCTGTTTGTTTAGCTGCTTTGAAAATTCGTGCAATGCGATTTGTTTTTGTAAATAATGCACCATAAACAATTGTAAAGCAAAGTCCAGCTGAAAACCTAAAATGAAAAATAAATAATTACTTCCATTGAATTTGAAATTAACAAAAAATATCTTGTTTTTGTTTCAATTAACCCATTGAATTCCGATGGGTCGAAAACAGATTCAATTCTCTTTTTTATTGGGAATGAGAATCAAATATCCAATAAATCAAACTCATGAATCATGATCAACAACAAATTTCTTCTGTAACATGAAAAGTCTTAATCACTGTTGACTTTGGGCTTTTCATATATATTTAGCATTTACACATTTTCAGGATGTATTATTATTATTTATTTTTGCTGTTATTGTACATTGTTGCTCAATAAATGAAAAAAATACGTGTACCGAATTGATAATCACAAAAATACACAGATTCAAGATTATTTCGGGGAAAATTCTGTTCAAAGAATACGCAAAATTTATGCGATTTCTAATGATTTTACCTTCATAGCAGCAGCAACACATAAAATGAAATTTTGGATTCGAGCAGAATAAGAAGAAGACGAAGAGGGATGATATGTATAAATTTTGTAACATGAATTTCCTGCTTAAAATGATATCCTTCCGCTTTGATTTATATTTTAACAATACGCAAAGTGGGTATAAAATCAAAATCAACAATTTAGTAATATGAATATATATTGATCATCACAACCAAAAAAATACCGAACAAAATATCTTAAATTCATTTGTATCATGTTTTTGGTTTTTAGCTATTGTAGTTATTTTTTTTATTGGAAAATTAAAATGTGTGTTAAGCAAAACAAAAAAAAAATTGGGACCAACACAAAGAGGAACAATGGCATGTTGCATTTATGGCTTTGAATACGTGTGGTTTTGCTGAAAAATTTGAACTTTGTTTTGTTTTAATTTTACTTGATTTCTTGTTAAATTTGATGGAAACCAAAATTATAACACATAACTTTTGTACAATTAATTTATCAAAAGGGATTTAATTAACACATTCAAGGGTCAAGGAAAATAAATTATTTGTAATATTTTGGATAAGGTTTTTTTGTTGTCCTATACACAATTAAATCTGATGATCAATTATGAAATATATTTGCTAATTAAAAAAGGAAAAAAAATATTCATGATGTATGAGAATAAGGTTAAATTTAATTCAAGGCAATCACTTAAAAACAAAAAAAACAAGAGAAAAATAATTAATTGCTTGTCTTGGAATTCAGCACTATGGATCTTTATAACGAAGCAGGCAGGTCAGATTGAAAATTATAAATGGCCCTGGCGTTCAGTATGATTTTCTTCAAAATTTATTCTAAACTTAACTTTTACAAGACAATCGACTGTGGCTTTTCTGGCATTTGCCAGATTGCTCATTTGGCTAATCCGACACTGGAGGCAGGCATTATGAAGCTCGTCTGTATTCCGTTTAATAACGTTTTTATTTTTGTGAAACAGACCTGGACGACTAAAACAAAATGCAACTATGGCCCATGTCCCACCATAATCAAACCAAAAACCAGAAGAACGTTTTGTGAAGATGTTGAATTTTTTTGATATTTCATTTGAAATTGATTTGACAATGGAAAACGTTTGGTATGACAAGTAAAATCATTTCATCGTTTCAAACATTACTCTTTTAGTAAATATTTCAATTTAAATCACAAACAACGATCATTTATTCAAAAGTTTAATTTAAATTCTTTTGAAATCGCATTTCTGTTCAATGAAATCTAATTTTTGATTATGCTCCGTTTAATATGTGACCATATTTAACATGCCAAAAATTTTATTGTTATTAAAATATGAATGAAAGTAGCAATAATATGACATCAAAAAACAGTTTTATTACCTTTGAACACTGCACACAATATCTGTTGGCCGGAATACAAGACTAAATGTAATCAGATAACACATCAAAATACCTGCTAACAAGACATAGCTCAATTCTCGGCCAGAAGCACGCACCACAGGCGTCTCATTATTCCTTTATTTAATTAAATTAGAAGATATGTGTTAGTAAAACGTGTCTCAAATTAATCTTTTTATATGCAATAAAAGAAAATACAATAAAACATTAAACTTACTTGATAAAAACACCCGTGACAAATAACGTGATCAAAATGCCTGTTGCACTGAAGGACATTGCACCAATAGCCCAAATCGATTGAGGACGCATATAAACTTCCGGGATTGGATCACAATACTCTTTAAGAGCATCTGGTAACGTTCCCATTGGACATGTAAAACACTGAGTCTCGTCTTTTTGATTTACAATCTGAAATGTAAAAAATTTAAATGTAAAGATGACAAAAATTAATTTTGTATAATCTTAACAAAAAACAAATTGATTTCGATACTTGAAGTCATAAAGATCAGCTTAAGTGATTTTCAATGAAATTGAATTGAATCATTGTCATTGACATTTGAATAATCCAACATACACACACACACACACACACATAAATAGCTAATATTATTCATTTTATGTAAATTTAATTCAACGCAATTGAAATACACAATGATACAATTTTTTTATTTATATCAAATGTATTGAAAATCTAATCAAAGTTATATTCTGATAAATTGATATAATTTTTAATTCTATTTGTAATAATATTAAATTATATATATTTTTAGATGAATCACAAGAAATGATTTAATAATTTTGAATGCATGAAATAATTTTGTGCAAATTTGTGTTGCTTCATGAACCACATAATTGATATTAAGATGGTTCAGTGAAGATTTGTGTGTGTTTGTAACATCATATCAAAGTGGTTTTTTTTTCAAATTACCTGATACTGAGTACAATTGAAGCAGTGCCAACAACAGATTTCTCCTTCAACGTATTTCTTGGCTTGTCCTCTGCTGCATGGCAGACTACACACGGATTGTGGTGGAATTGGATGATCTATTTTAAACTGAACTTCTACGAAATGAAATAAAATATTTAATTTCTTGAAATCACTGTACAATTAATTTGAATAAATAAATTAAAATAAAAATAGAAATGGTGATGAAAATGAAAATGAGAGGGAAAAAAAAGATTGTTATCCAACATAAAATTTGTCTTACCATTTGTGTCAAGGAATAACGAGCCATCATTATATTCACCAACCTTAACCCAATCATATTTGCCAGGACGTATTTGTTTGAAATGAATTATATTATATCTGGCAGGTCCATCACCATTTATATCAAAACGAAAATCATCTCCTGTCAGACCTTTTTTTTTGTAATTGTTTGTTGTTGATAATAATAAAGAAAAAAAAATAATTTATATTTCAATATGAAAAGAAAAAATTTGTAAGGAATTTTATGGAAATGTTTACATAAAGTTGTAATTGAATATTTAATTACAGAATATTTTTAAGTTACCTTCAAATTTTACTTTTTTCAAGTATTTTAATAAATCAGATCCTTTAGTTGGCTTCATTGCATCACAAAGACCGGGTTTTCCGCCACACAAATCACGATGCATGTCTCTGAGAGTTGAAAAAAAAAATGATTGAAATGAAAATTCGGGAAAAAATTTAAAAAAGCACATTTAAAGTGCATTTCTCGTGGATTTTAAAAACACAAATGGTCAACTTTTCCAAACTCGAGGAAATTTTCGAAATGGTGGAATTTTGGTGGAAAAACCACGGAAAATTGCAGTAATTTGCAAAAACACGGAAAACCGTGGAATTTTCAGATTTTCTTAAACGAAAATGAGATTAAATTTGCACGGCAAATGCAAAAGTATCTCTCCCGGAAATTATTGTAAAAGTTTTTTTTTTGAGAAGAAAGAACTCAAAATTTTCAAAAAAGTCAAAAAAGTTAAAAATTTCAAAAAATGTCAAAATTTTGAAAGAAATCAAAAATTTCAAAAAAATCAAAAAACTCAAAAATTTCGAAGGAGTCAAAAATGTCAAAAAACTCAAAAATTTCAAAAAGTCAAAAATTTCAAAAAAGTCAAAATTTATCAGAAAATATTCCAAAAATGTTAAAAAACTCAAAAATTTCAGAAAAAAAAATTTATTTAAAAAAAGGAAAAACAGTAAAAATGTCAAATTTTTGGATTTTTGAATTCTTTTTTGAAATTTTGAGTTTTTTGAAATTTTTTAAAATTTTGAGTTTTTTCAAGTTTGATTTTTTTTTAAAAATTTTGACGTTTTTGACTTTTATGACTTTTTTGAGTTTTTCGAAATTTTTTCTTGATAAAATTATATTTTTGTTACTGAATAAATGTAAAATTGCTTTTGAGTTTTTTTTGAAAATTTTGAGTTTTTTTTGACTTTTTTGAAAATTTTGACTCTTTTGAAATTTTTACTTGCTAAAATTATATTTTTGTTACTGAATAAATTTAAAATAAATATGTTGCCGTAAAATTGCCGTCTACGGCAACATATATGGCAAGTTTTATGTTTGCCGTGTGTGCCAAAAAGCCATAGTTCAACATTTTTTCATTATCTTATAACAATACGCCAACTACGATCACAATTTTAGACTGTCGTATTGTATTTTTTTCATAATAATAAAATCATGTCAACATGCATAAAAATACTTACTTCAAGGCATACGCAAATGCCATAACAGCATCACTGACAAATTGTAATTGTGCCTCAAAATCAGTTGTATTTTTAGTCAATTTTTCTTTTGTTGTACACATTTTCTTATATTTTTCATTATACGGAGTTAATGAACTGTTTGGGTAACGACATTGAAAATGATCTTCCCAAAATTCTGTAACATACATCAAAAGTAAAACAAAAAAAAATTATTTCATATATGAATGATATAAAAATAAATATTTATAGACGCATATCAAACATACCAACAAACCATGGATTTCTTCGATTATTTTCCACATTTAAGTTGAGAAAATATTCCTCAAATCCTTTAACAGGATTTGCTTGTGGTTGTACAGATAACGTCCCTTCGACCTTTTGTGTCACGTTGTCAATGTTGCAATGATATGAGCAAGAGGAAAAAGATGAAATAAAATAAATGGTAATATAAGTAAGTAAAAAATCGCTGATAAAGAATAGATTTAAAAAAAAAAAACTTGTACATTGGATATGGAGAACGGTAATGGTGCTATAAAAGGCATTAGGTTGGAATAATTTCATACTATGATTACAATATGGTTTCGTCTTAAATGTATGTGTGTGTGTGTGTGTGTTATATAACCTATTCGCTTACAATGATATTATCGGATTGATGAAGAGAGAAATGCTGGAATTTATTGGCCTTACATGAGCGATTCTTGGATGTGAAAATGTATTTATGGTTTTAAATTATAAATTTCATTGATTTCACTTGAATGACTCATAATAAATGAAATCAAGTGTTATTGAATAAATACCAGATGAAGGTCATACAAAAAATTATTTCTCCCCCGAATTAATAATACTAAAAAAAAACATATTTTGCAATATATACCGTAATTATAATTTACCCAGAAAATGTGATTAACTGTTCGTTTTCAATTGAGTGAGCAAATCAATAAAAAATTAATGTATTTTTAGCGTTTTAGAGAGACATTGAATGTGTTTACCTCTGGTTCATTTCCATCAGATACCAAATTGCGTGCACTCCATCCATCAGAGCCAATCCATGAAAATGTCCTTGATGCATTTGCACGTCGCACAGCTCGCATTACACCAGCCACTTCTTGATCTGAACCAAAAATGATACATCCTATAACAGAAAAAAAATCAATTTAATAGATTAAATCTGAAATTTAGTTTGCATCGATATTTGTATATTTATATATTGAAAATAAACCCTTTTTCCATTAAATTGAGAAGAAAAAAAAATTTTAATATGTTCCAATAACATTTTACTTCGCACATCCTCTTATAAAAGTAAACAGTGAACATAATCATCTTACCTCTTGCTCTTGTTTTTGTTAGTAACTTTTGAACAATATTATCATAAGCAATTTCCTCTGCAACACCAGAATCTTTTACTAATTTCTCCTTTATTGCAATACAAATTCCACGTTTTGATAACAACTCTTCTAATTCCTCGAATGCCTTTTTTTGTGTTAAAAAAAATATTAGTAATAAAATGAAAATTTGTGTTATTATTTTGTATAGATACAATATTTGTAATAAAAAGAATATTAATTTAATGAAATTATGAGGAGGAAATGCTCTGATAGAAGCACATTAGCAGTCTGTACCTCGAAACAGAGCCTAAATTCCTAAGCTAAACTATTCAGAAACGTTTTAGACTTAACGTGGACCGACGAGCAAAAAAATCGCGTAACACGAAAAACACCGCAGATCAAGTCATACGGTGTGGGTCGCAGGCCGGGTCCCGACTCATCCAACACTACCGACAAACCCAACATGAGCGTTTTTTTTTTCAAAATGGCCGACTAACACAAAATGGCCAACTTTTTAATAGTAGTGAAATCTACAAATAGAAAAGCGCTCGTATATATCGTTCACGATCACGTTCTACATTTTTTGTATCAATATTGCCATAAAACTGTTGGCAATCCCCATGATAAACCTAGTCCCCGTCCCTGATATCGACAACCGTAATAATTTGTCTGGACCTGGATCGACTTCACTTAGATAGAAAATAATGGGCCTTGAATTGTCGAAAAACTTAAGTGAAACGACACTAGTGCGTCAAATTTCAAGTCCTTAAGCAAACTTTCTTCCTCAAAAAGTTTTCAATTTCATATTTTTACATTAAAAATGCAATTTAAAAGAAACATGCTAAGTAATACTTTTATTTCTAATGCTATTTACTTTTAAATTGCCTTTTACTCAATTTACCTTAATACCGTAGTTACTTTCCTCGTAAATAATTGAAATGTAGTTCCATTTTAAAAGCACCACAATGTCAACCATTGCTTTAACTTGGTAATGATCAGATGGAATCGTTCTTGTAAAATACTCAAAACGTTGTTTGTTACTCAATTCTGGGCTTGTAGAGAAAAATGAAACCTAAAAAATTCAATAAGAAAATTCTTTGAAAGGTAAATCTTGTATTGAAACAAAAAAAAAGACTTTAAATATGAATAAAAAGAAAAGAAAACTGATATTGATACATTTATTTTTTTTAAGGTCTTATCTCACATATGTATAAAAAAAAGCTTTCAAAAGAAAAGATAAATATAAAACAAAATTTCAATAGGATTTGCATACATTATGATGATACCCTTCTCAGTTTGAAATATTGTTAGTGGCAATTGACCATCACACATACAAACAGACACAGAAAAAGAAATATTTATTATCGTCTAAATAAAGAAGAAAAAAACCAATTTCGTTTCTGTGCTTTTAACAAATAATAAGAGTCATATCAAGAAAATTCATCATTTATATCGATATCAAAATGAAAATCCCACTTCTGAAAAGGATATAACAAACTGATAAAATCAGCACTTTAACTAAGTTTACTTGTATTTTTATCATGCAAAATGTGACCATATGTATCAATAAAAAAATAATATAAATAAAGAAAAAGAAACTTTTATTTTGTTCAAAGTCAGAAACAAAAAAAAAGAATAATAAAAGATAAATTCATATTAATTTGACAATATTTTGTTCGTTTTTATGCCTCATTTTTTTGTGTTTGAATGTAAAACAAATTTTTAAATAAAATTTATGAGTCATAAATTCACACTCCAGATGGCGCTTTGTCCCATACACAAAGCGCACCGTCATAATAGTGGTCAAATCATAAATTAAATTCATTGTATTTTATTACAGTAACGTATTGTGCAAAACTATTGCTAACATTTGAGTTTGATCCATAATTTAATTTTAAATTTGTACATTATATTTTTTTTTGAATGGAAAAAAGGATAGTATTGTTCAAAAGTCAATTTAATTTTCTTAATATAATTTGTTGTTTCTTTTCAACTTGTGTCGTTTTTTCTCCATTTTTTTGTTAGTATTCGAATCATGTTCATTTGTTTGAAAACTTTACATTTTTATTTTACAAAAAAAATATAATAATAGTAAACTGTTATTTTATTTTATTAAAAAAAAAAATTTGTTTCAATTTAAGTAGGCACATACGTGATACAAATAAATAAATAATAAAAAATTATGAAATATGAAAAATAAAATTCATCTGATTATTTTCCATTTTCCGAGTTTAAAATCAAATTTGATAGAACAAAAAAAATGATGTTTTTTTTTCATTACAATGGAAAATGTGGTTTAGCAAACAGTTTGTAATTCAAGACATGAATCGTTATCTCGTTAGTCTAAAAATTGAATTACACACATACAACAGGGAAACAAATGATTTTGATACATATAAGTTATTCATTACAAATATTCGTTTTGAATTTATTATGATATAATTGAGTCAATTATGTGAAATTCAATTAATATGTTGAAATATGAAACGTGAATAAGAAATTTGTGTATTTTTTTTTGCATTTTTGGCATTTAAGGAAGTGGGACTAATTCGAACACGTGTATTATTAAGAGTCTGTAAAGCTGTACATAAGAGGTAAATTCAAATAAACCATGACTACTGGATGGTTCAAAAAGTGCATTTCAATGGAACTCGATTTATTGATTTATCACTTTGCTAAGACTACTCAATTAATTGGCTGAGACTTTCAAAAAATCGACCATGTTCGAAAATTTTCAATACGACCGTCATTTTGAAAGATCCTGTATGTGAGCACTTATGTATATATGGAAAATAATTCAACAAATTAGCAAAACATTCTGGAAGCGCTGGATTTCTGAATATTTACCCGAACTTACAAGACGAGCCAAGTAGCAAACCAAAACACCACCACTTCAAATAGATGACATTGTTATAATAGTTGATCCAAACTCAGCAAAAAATAGTTGGTCAAAGTTCGTGTCGTAGAAGTTAATCCCAGCAGTGATGGCTCTGTTCGGTAAGTAAAGGTAAGAACCATGCAAGGGTACCTGATAAGACCTGCTTCTAAACTAGCTAAGTTAGATTTGGTATCTGGGGAGTCTTCGTAGCTCGCTTAGCACGACTATTGGGGTCACGATTGGGGTGGAGAACGTCATACAAATTCTAACTGATTGAATAATTAAAAATACCGTACCATAAAATCATATATTCAGCAATAATCACGCCATGAATGATCATCCCAATTTTTGACAGCAAGAGGAACAACAAAAAAAAGGAAACGTGTAAATGGTGGCATGTGCAAAATATTGTTTTAAGTTAAAATAATTGTTAAAATTAAAAATTAATAGTGTGAAGAGCCTGGAGAACATGTCAAAAATAAGAAAACATAGTGCGGCTAGAGTAGGAAAGAAATTCCCCGTGAATTATAACAAAAAAAAAATCATAACGAAGTTAGATTTATTGGAACGAGATATTTATTAGTTAGGAGATACCGCTAGAAAAAGGATTAAGTTCAAATGTGAAAAATTGCAGTTGTTTGGGACTTCCCTGCAATTTCTTGAAAACGTGATAATTATAAATCTATTTTAACGGTTTTTACACCATTTTCGCGTTCTAGAGCTCAAACCCAGAGCCTATTGTTATAATTTTATGAGCTCTTTTTTCAAAAAAAAAAAAGCTCGGTCTGATAGCCCATTTTGACATTTTCGATGGCGAAGTAACGACAGGCAACTCGTCTTTAATAGCGCATTTTTCTAATGAAATCCACTTAAAATTATTTTTAAAAAATTTCATAATTTTCCATTGAATCCAAGCTCGTCATTTCGAAATTAGGTAATATTTTTAATGAGCTCAGTCCCATCAAAATTTATCTTTTTTAATTGTCAAATGATAAGACTTTCAAACTTACTACAAATGAGTGAGTTGTTCGATTACATAAACATTGAATTGCCATTTAATATTACAATTTATCACATATCATTATTTATCCCTCAAAGCAGTGTCAATTTTATATCATTTTTTAATTGAAAAATTTTCCACAAACAAAAAAATGACAAATTTAGCGGAAATAATATTTAACATGTAATTAAATGAAATTAATATCGCAATCATTAACATTTAAAAAAATTTTAACAGTTGTCAATTAATTATAAAATATGAATAAAAATATTTGTCAATAACAATAAAATGCATAATTAATTTTTAATACCCATATTTTCACAATTAGCTATTTAAAAAAAAAGTGTGCGGTAAAATGGGTATTCAAATGCTTAATTACCTGTGGAATTCTGAAAAGTCGCAACAAATTGGCTACTTGTATTGATGTGACAGATGATGCTGCACCAACAACACCCGAAATTACTTTTCGTACAACTGTTTTATTACAATGGTATTCAGTGTCATCAATATTGCTGATTGATCCTGAAAAACAAAACAAAAATTTAAATTAAAATTTCAATTTCGTTTAGAGAACAATAGAATTATTGTGGTTTCATTAAAATGCTATTACAATTTTTTTCGTATCAGTAAAAAGTTTAAATTTTTCATAAAATAAATAAATGTATAAAAAGTTAATTGGACATTTATATGTTTTTCCTATCGCTAGTTAATGGTTTGTTAAATATGTAAAAAAAATTATCCTGCCATGAAACGCGTTCATGAGACAAAAATAAAAAAACAGATAAAATAATGCTTAACTTCCTAAGAACGGAAAAACCATGGTTATTTTTTATCATTATATTGTATGCGAGAAATACCAGCCAAGTAATTTTAAACTTTAAATGTAGTAACAACAATTTTTATATGGCTCCCTGTGGTTTTCAAACAATTTATGTTTACACAAGCAAAAAAAACATTGTGCAACTTTCAGAATGAATTTTTGTCTCTGAGTTTTTATTTTTCAACAATTTTTTTTATCTAAGTCAATTTAAAAGTCGTTGTAATGTTCCAAAGGTGTAAAAAGGTGAGCACACACAAGTAAAAAAATTTAAAATAATAAAATTTAATATAATAAAGTGAGTAAAGATAAAGTTTTACTTATACTTATTTAAGATGACATGCAATAATATCATTTCTTATGTGAATTTATTTCACAATATTTTTTTATTTTTATTTAAGGATTTAGATAAGAATTAACTTTAGTTTTTATGAGTACAGTAAATAATTGAATAATTTGTTTCAATGAAGGCAATGAAATGTGACCTATTGTGAATGAGCCATAAAAACATGAATATAGTACTTTCCATTCAATGTCTCTGTTGTAAAGTACTTGATTTAATTCGATATAATTGAACAATGAACATTCTTTTTTAAAAACAAAAAAAGGTATTAAAACAAAAAAAAAACATGAGACAGAAAAAGGTACAATTTGAATAATTTCAAGTCATAAATTCCAATCAAGTGATTGTTGATCGCCTTCGATAACGATCAACTCCGGATTACTTTTAACTTTGCTGGGACGTTGAATTTGTTGAAATTAAAAATATACTTCCTATTCCGTGTAAATGTGACTATGACATAGAATAATTTGATAATGATTTTCGATTTTAAATTCAATATTTTTTTCTCTATGAAAATATGACGCTTTTGGGTGGTGTTTGGAGTCCGTTACATCAAATATTTCTATTTGAAAGCATGTTTTATGTCACTGAAAGAAATCTGATACGAATCAGTCCCAATTAAGTATAAAAATATAGAAATTGAAGTGACGCGAGCTTCCTGGAAGCCTTGAGTGGACTCCTGAAGCAGAAAGTGTTTGAGTTCATTTTCAGATTCATTTTCATTCATTTTGTAAATTCGTTGTCTGGACTTCAATTTGGACGAATGGCTTAAAAAGTTGCAATCATTGATATCAACAGTCTCAAGAATGCACTTATACTTACATTTAAAATACATTTTTACTCATAATCTTTCAAGCAAAAAGGATATTTATAAGAAAATTGATGTGCTGGATATTTGTTTATTGAAATTGACACACAAAATAAGATGAATTGCTTCTTTTTTTTTGTTTATAGGTCCATTTTCTTACTAAATTCCACTTTTATTATGCGAAGTTATTGTTTATTTATTACATGAGTCATGATGAATAAGAGAACGGATAGAAACTGTCTGATGATGAAAGGAGAAGTGAAAGAAAAAAAAACAGATAATAGCCTTGAAGACACCCTTAGATGCTGTATGAATTTTAATAAGTGTCAATTATAATGTTATGTGTGTGTATGTAAAAATGTGTAACTTTGTTCAATAATAAAAAAGATAAGCATTTTATTTTTCGTATTTGTGTGTGTGTGTGTGTGTTACAGTCATGAAAATATGTTGGTTTAATGAAATTAAATGGGAAAAAAATAATAAAAGTTTTTCCCAAACTAAGAATTAACAAAGTTTTCTTTATTAACACTGATTACTTTGGCAGTTTTCTCTTTTTCTGTAAATCTTGTCTATTGGTTCTTCATTAGAATTAACTTGTTGTGATAAAATCTGTAGATTTTCTTACAATAAAAACCCGGGAGTTATAATTTTTGTTTATAACGTACTTTGAGAGAAAATAAAACGTTTTTTTTTTGTTTCAATTTTTTTTATATAAAATCATGTAATTATCGTCTCATTTTTGTATAGCTACATTTTTTGACGGTCAATCACCGGTATCTTGTATCTTTTTTGTTGTTGTTTTATATTCAATGATTCAATAAACGATATTGTTACGTGATATACAATCTCATATCGTTATGCGTGTCTATAACAGTGATGATATACATACATGCCATTGGAATTGAATGGTAATGAAAGCGAGAGGAAGAAATTTTATATATGATAATTTTTTTGTGTTTTTTTTAATAAAATAAATAATAATCTTATAAAATGTTATTATGTAAAAAAAAGATAATTGTTTAAATTGATTAACTCAGAAAATTAACATATATTCATAATATTTAAATAAAAAGTATTGAATGATAATTTTATTTTGTTTTGTATAAAAAAAAAATCATTAAATTTTGACAAGAAAGTTAAAATAAAATAAAGGCAAGTGAGTATTATTTTTTCATGTGTTTCGTCCTATTAAAATTAGAGTTTTCCAGGTTGTCGTAAAACAATTTTTCGTCTTAATGCAGCAAGGCCATGTACTTTTGGAGGTGGTGTAGCTTCAGTGACAGGTTCTTCTTTCACTTCTTCTGTTACTGCTTCATCATTTTCTGCGTCTTCTTGTTCCTCAACAACTGGTTTTTCGTCAGCAACAGTGGATGGTTCAGCAGTTGTTGATGCAAGACGACTCTTGAGTAGTGGATTAACACGACGATTTATTTGTACAGGATTTGTACGTGATGGTTTTTCGTTAGATGGTGCAATTGTGATACGTGGACGACTTTTCAATTTATTTACACCACTTTCAGATGGTTTTGCATTTTCACCCTCACCTTGTTCTTTAAGTTTTTCATCATGTTTCTCTTGTGCTTCCTTTGCCTCTTGTTGTTTTTTCACCAAAAGTGGATTTCTTCGTCCAAGACCAAGTCGTGGATTCAAGCGACTTTGTGTTGGTGTTGCAGCAGGTTTAGTCTCTTCTTGTTCTGTCTGTTCTTGAGTTGCTTCTTGTGTGACTGCTTGTGAAGTTGTAGTTGCTTCAACAGCAACTGATGCTGCAGATGATGATCTGCCAATTCCACGTCCACGACTAGCAAAAGTAGGTCTTGGACGATTGACAAGTGTACTACGAACAGGAGTAGCAGCAGGTGTTTCTTCGTTTGCTTCTTTTTGTTCGGGTTTTTCAGTTGTGGATCTTGTTAGTGCGGGTTTCAAATTAAAACGATTACGTGTTCTTCCAAGTTGTTTTGGTTGACTTTCCACTTCAGCTTCTTTCTTAACAGTTGTTTCTGTTTCTTTTGCTACAGTTGGTTTTGTATTACGAGATGATGGTGCTTTGTTGAATCGACCACGTGGTTTATATGATCCACCATTATCGGATGATGATGATGCTGGTGCTTGAGTCGTTGTTGTTGTTGTAGATTTTGAGTTGTAATTTTGATGAGATGTTGCTGTATTGCGTCCACGATTTCTAAGAGCTAAGCTGTTGCGACTAAATGGTCCTTTAACTTCCGGAGCAGGTGTAGTTGTTGTCGTTGTAGTTGTAGTAGTAGTTGTGGTGGTAGTAGTTGGAGTTGTTGTGGTTCTCTCAGTGGTTGTTGTTCGAGTAGTTGTTGGTTTTTGTGTAACAACAGTAGTTTCTTCTGGTTCTTCTGTAATAGTACTACTTTCAAGAGCAATAACCTCATTTTCAGAATTTAAATTTTCATTTGCTAATATGGCATATAGATCCATTGCTGATTTATGCATAATAAAGTCACGTGTTGTTGTATCGGGAGATTTTGTTGTTTTTTCTTCGGCCTCAGTTGTGCTCTTTGATTCAACTACATCAGATTTACTTACTTCTGATTCAAAAGCACGAGTAGTTGATTTTTTATCATTTGTATTGAAACTATGACTGTCAACGAGTTCGAGACTTGGTCTTTTAACATGATGCTTACGATCGGTATTAGCTTCAGTTGTAGTAACTTGTTGAGTATTAGATCTTGCATTATCACGAGGAGGGAAACGAGTGTAAATTGGTTGTGCCTCATCATCAACCGGAACTTTTGGAATATCATTTGCTTTAGTATCAACATTTGATGATTTTCTGCTGTTACTATTGTTTGTATTTTTCTTTGTAGGTTTAGTGACTTCTTTTTCATCTACTACTTCATCATCATCACCTTCAGCCTCATCTTCATAATAGTAATAATATTCATATTCATACTCTTTTCCATTTTCTGCCTTTTTTGTGACAATTCTTGATTTAGCTTTATTCTCAGAGCCAGCTTCAAGTAAATTAATATCATTTATGTTGATTGTATTAGCTGGAGTTGTAGCAACAAGTGATTGTTCAGCCTCTGCTTCTTCAGCACCATGATGACTATCAATAATGTTCCTGATATTTTCACCGATCATTTCACCCAAAGCTGAATCAATTTGAGGCTTTAGGTATTTAGATGCGGAACTATCGCGGGGAAATGGCACTCCGTTAAAATTAATGGCATGTGAAGTTCGAAAGCTACTATCTCGTTCCTCCTCATCCTCAAGAGGCTCCTCAACAGGTGCTGGCTCTATTATATCAATTTTTTTATTATGACTTTCTGAACTATTACTAACGCTAAAGCTAACATGCTGTACTACACTTTGATCATCACATAATATGCTACCAATCAAAAAATAATTGATGAGTAATATGCAAATCTTCATTTTGATTATCTACTTAAATTTTTTTTGTTCGATTTAAATTTTATTTTTTAATAATTATGTCAATTTATAACTTTCACTCTTAAGTCATTTATTCCAAAATTTTATCTGATGATGGTATTTTTATTGCTTATTACTATTCATAAGTTATGTAATTTTGGATTCCTATTTATTTTATTTGCTTATCTTCTTTTTTTTGATTTATGATAATATAAGCAATTTATATAAAAATTTTTGTGTTCCAAGTTTTAAGAAATTTATTTAAATAGTCAATCACAGATTTTTATATAACTTTTTTTTTAAATTTAAGTTTTAATCATTCAATCGAATTTTAATTAATTTTTTTTGTTATTAATATTTTAATTTAAATTAAAAACAAAAAAATAAAATATTTTCCGGGCCAGAGCTGAACTTGCTTACTCGACGACGGAGATAGTACAACTAATTGACTTTCACTTTTAATATTGACCTGAACACAAAAATATTGCTGAAATGAACTAAAACCACATAATACTAACACCAAGAAAGAGATACAAATGAAGCAACAATAAGCCGCATACAGCGAAAATGTTTTTAAAAACCAGATTTTTGTGCATGTCATTACATTACATTACATTATTATTATTACTCTGTGTATCGGTGTAGCTGCATTTTACATGTGACTGTATAAGTTAAATGATTAACTTCAAAAAGATTTGCTAATAATAATGAATAATGTTTTATAAATTGTAAGAACGTACGTACAAGAAGTTTTTTTTTTATTTTTATTGTAATTCAAATTTATATGCAGACAAAATGTATCAATAATAATTTTCTTTGTTCAAATCAAAAAAATTTAACAGTTATAATAAAAATTCTAATCCAGTAACAAATTGAGAAGAATAATTTACAATGTCATCCGTGACTTTAATTCTTAAAATTTATTTCGGCTCGTAAATATCAGACATGTAAAAAAAATATTTCCTTTCACTTTTTAAATTTTATTTTTCGTTAAAATTTAACTTTAAAACTATGAACAGTAGCTTCACACCACTTATATGTACAAATAAAATAACAATAAACAGAAAATTATGCATGCACCAGACATATTTCAAGCAAGTTACATATGTTTTCTGATTGTTCAGTATTTTGCATTGATTTGTAATATTATTATTTCAGTTTATGTAGAGCGAAACAAAAGAAAATAATCAATATTTTTTAACATTCAAACAAGGCAAATTATTATTATTTTTATTAAAAATGTGAATAATACTCAAAAATATTAAAAATTTTATAAGATATTACTTTTTAATATAAAAAAAAGCTAATTAGTTTCTTGATTATGTTTGAAAGAATGTGTACAATTGAAATACTTTTACAGCACCTGTTACTATCTATTAATCATTTTTAAAGTGAATTAAATTCTACTGTGTAATCGTGATTCGTGAAGTTTGATTGAGTCTTATTAATTTTATTTATTTTTTTTTTCTTGTTGATATAATTACTTGAACCACACCTTAGTGTGAATGTTAGTGGTGAAATAAATAACTGTTACAGTTATAGTTGATTATTAAAATAATGTAATTAGGGGTGTCTGGTAAAGGTTTAAATTCAGATTCATAGGACGGCTATTTAAGTCTACCGATACCTTTAACAGAGACCAATGACTACAAATAGATAAAATCATAAAATCAAACCTACAGATGGGTCCATTGTGCATACCCATCATATGAAGAAGGAACCAAATCTAGAGAAAAAACGAATAAAGAAGTTCACTAGACCTGGTTCACTTCAGGAAAGCTGCTGAATTCTTCGACTGTATTTTGACTCTAACTTGGACGAACTTTTTGAATCTGACTTCTGAATTCTTCGACTGTATTTTGATTCTGACTTGGACGAACTTTTTGACTCTGACTTCTGAATTCTTCGACTGTATTTTGACTCTGACTTGAACGAACTTTTTGACTTTGACTCTGACTTCTCAATTGTTGTCTACTCTTTTGTGTTTTATATCGGCCGTGGCTTCTCTCGAGTTTGATATTTGAATGTATGTTCAGTATACTCCATGCAACTTCATACCCCTAATACTTCTCTTAGATCCATATAAATATTAAAAAGAATGAATCACCATAAGATTTCATTATATGACATTTTTCAAAAGTGAATTGTGAAATAAAAATAAATAATATAGCATCAATTTCATGTGGTAATATCATGAACTTTTGAACTATATATTTAATATTTTTTTTTCTTTCAATATAATAATGATAGATTTCTTCACAAATAGAGGCATGATAAAAGGTAGGGCAAATTGAACAAGGCGAGAAGAAATCTTCAATAACAATGCATTTCAAATACATGTTATGGCATTTAGTAATATTCACACAACAATTGTTCATAGAAAAGTTTTAGTCTACACCTTGTTGACATTTCATAATAATTGGGCACAGTAACAACAACAACAACAACAACAAAAATAATAACAAATAGATGTTTGTGAAAATAACACAAAAAGAGAGAAAAATAACAACTTATTGAATACGTTTAAATATTTCGCAAGAAATTTACCACCAATTGCTCTATCAAGGTAACACCGACCACAATTACAAATTATGACTTCATTTAAAAAAAAAAAAAATTATGCACATAATTCATGAAATTTAAAATTAAAAGATGGGAACAAAACAAATCATCTAACGTCATACTTGATTGTGTCATAGTGCGGTGATGTACTAGTTTTAATTTTAATGTTTCTTTACATTTTTAAGGTGGATTAGTAAGAGTGTTTGAAGAAAAAAAATAACAAAATAAATCAATAATTATTTCAAGTATTTCATTTTTCACCTTGGGCATTCTCATTGCCACCAACCAGTATAAAGTTTAAATTCATTGAAAGATTGAAGCATGTCTGAACACTCTTTTACATTTAATACAGGATAATTACACATTTTATTAAAATTAAAAAGAAAAAGAAACAAAATACCACAAAATGATTACTCAACGTTTACGCTGAAATTTATGTGAGAGGTTAAGAATAAACTTCCACAAAGTTTTTTTTTCTTAAGCATATGTGTGTTTGTATGTTTATTTTAAAGTAAAATTTCAGTTGTTATACTTGAAATTATTTGCGCATAAATGTAACATTGACGACAACATGTGGTAGTTAAACAACTTATTAGTGTTATTATATGTCGTACATAAATAGCTGTTATTATATTGTTACTTGTCTTGCATTTATATGTATATAAACACATTTTGACGCCATGCCATTGTAAAATTCTATATAAACTTAAACACACTTTTAACAAAATCACATTTTTTTTATATTCACGCTATTCAATTTATTCATTTTGTTATTTGACAATGTGATATTGTGTTGGTTATGGTGCACATGTGACACACAGTATATTTAAATTGCATTTCGAGACAATCATGATGAATTCTTTGAAAAATAAAAATAAAATGAATAAGACTTCCTTGGAGATATACAATTTGTTTTGTATCTCACTGCAAATTTCTTGAAAATGCACAACAAGAATAAAGTGAACAAGCTATTTAGATAAAATTGAAATTCATAGAAGCAAGTCTTTCTAAATCAAAGTTCCTTATTTGAATATCAACATTTTCTTTGAGATTTTCAATTTCTTTTAATGTAAATTTTCTTTATAACAGTGATATAACTTTATCAAAATGATTTTCATAAGTCAAGATAAAATATTTTGACACCTACTTTCATATGCATTATCTTTTTTTTTATTTTTTATGAAATTACAGCTAAAATAAGAAAACACAAACAAAGGCTATAGCAGAAGTTTTATCATGTTCATTGAATCCGTGCAACATAGATTTGTTCGATTCGCGCTTCGAGGATTAAGATGGTCTATTCCGTATGATCTTGCTCCTCCATACGAACATAGGCTGTGGCTTCTTGGTCAGAATACTCTGACTGGCAGACGTGGAGCAGCTGATTTCTCATTTTTTCTGAAACTGCTTGACGGATCTCTTAACACCCCTCAGTTACTTGATATGGTCGAATTTAATCATAATCCCTCCCCAAGCAGACGTAGACTGCTATTATCAATAGTTACTCATCGTGCTACTCACGGTGACAATGATTCTATGACCAGGATGCAATTGACTTTTAATCAACTAAGAGATATAGGCTTGTCAAATAAATCATTACGGACGAAGTGACACGAACTTCTAAACATGAGACGTCTAGGAATGGTTAGAATTAAGTAATGATTATACTAATTTAAGTCTGTACCTGAAAAGATAAGGGTTTTTTCAGTCTTTGTTAAAATTCTTTCCTTAGAAATAATACTGTCTAAAAGACAGAATGTAAAAGAACATACCAAATTTGATGTCATACTTTCATAATCATGCCTTTGGTAATGATGAAACCATATTCAGAGGTTGCTTAAAGTTTATCTTGCACATATTTGCTTTAAAATTTCATAAAATACATCATCTACAATTTTTACTTAAATCTTTATCATACCGTTCAACAATAAAATTTTACATGAAGCTCTTCAAATCACCTCTTGCATTATGGATTCTAATGAAAATAAAAATCGTTTATGAAACCATAACAAAAAACTGTTTGTGTTAAACCACAATTTTACTCTACATGCATCACATGGCAAAATAATTTAAAATGAAAAGCAAATAATAATAAAATCAAAATTCTAACAACAAACGGTGATAAACCTGTGGCGACAATCCCACAAAATTTATTGAATTCACATTCGATATAACACACAAAAATCTCTTTTTATGCCAATAAATGCATTTTATCAAGCAATACAAAATGAATTTTTTTTTTATCATTTAACACATTTGACATCTGTTTAATTTAAAAATGTATATGGAAAGTGGATGAACTTGAACAATTTTTTTTCCATTATAAAATATCAATTTGATTAATCTGATGTTTGACTATGTATTTTTTTCCAATTTTATCACATAGTAACTAAATAGACAACTATGTAAGTCCATGTATTGATTGTTAATTAATTTATTTATTCAATAGTTTAGTAAACGTAAAAAGCATGATAAATTCCACTCTCACTATATTTGACTTGCAAAGTATGGCACGTTATGATGATCACTAATGAATTTTAATAGAGTATTTTTATTTTAATATTATTAAATATTTTTTTTCTCTTCAGTGATATTAAAATTAAAGGTAAAAATTTTTAGTTTTAAAAAATTTGAATAAATTAAATTAATTAAAAATATTTCAATGAGACTATAAAATTTGGGTGGCAACATGGAAAAAATTCATTTGAAATTTCTTGTTATAAAATCAATGTTATCCTTATGAAAATGGATTTCTATTGTACAAATAAAACAAATAAACAGAAGGAAGAACAAACAATGATCAATCAATGTATTTAAACATTAAAGTTTATCAGCAAATAAGTGCTCGGAGCAATAAAACACAAATTGCAGTAAAATAAAGTTTGCTAGTCTACTGAAATGGAATGCACACAATTAATTGGACTTTAACTGAGATTTTAATTTGATTTTCAGTTCAATAAATTTGAATTGTGAAATTGATCAAATTATGTGAAGATTTTCATGAACATTTCTTGGAAATTTATGAAATTATTTTGTAAGAAAACCATAAAAACTTGCATCTGGTTCTTCCTTTAACATGATATTTATGAAATTCTTCGTTATCGATATTGGTATTCAATTTCATGGAACAAAACAAATTAAATTTTCTATATGTCTGGTTCATAATCGAATAGGATAGGATAGAAATCTGGCTTCAACGAAAACATTCCTGAACATCTGCTAATTCAACTGGATGAAACTTTTTACCTAGGCGTTAAGTCAAAAAAATAATGTTCTAACACCCTTAATTTTTCTCAACAGTAGTGAAGTATAATTACACTATCAGTAATTAGTATTCTATGTTAATTGTAAAACCATGATAAAAAAAATAAAATTATACGATAATAATCTTTGCAACAAACGTCAAAGTAACTTTTCAAACTAAAACAAACTCGTGCATGGGCTAAACTTTTTTTTCTTCATTGTGTTTTATGTCGATGTTGTTGTTGTTATTATGCCAACTATCGTATATCCAGATTATCTACTTTGCATTAAACTTTCCTGCCTACTCCTTCGTCAGACACGTAAACAACTCATTTTAGTCAATGTTGACTTTTAAAACTTAATTATATTATTGTACGTGTGACACGTGAGAATGTGAGTGTAAAATTAACTCAGAAAGGTAAAAATTGCAACTTTGCAATAAGTTCATGTCAACAGAAAAATAATCGAAAAACTGTAAAATTGTCGTTAGAATTTTATTTTACACTTGATGTATGTTTTTTTTTTATAATTATCAAAGGAATCATTGACACATACACACACAAATTGCTATTTTTGAAAAACATCAGACTTTTATTCATTTACTTGTGAATTTGTTTCATTAATGGAATATTTTTGTATGTCAATCAAAAATGGTATTGCTCAAACATCCTGAAAAATAAATGTATATAAATTTATTTAAATATAAAATGTTGAGTACACAGCTTTTTTTTTGCTTCTACACATAAAATAAATATTGAAATAACAGATGTGTTAATACTCTTTGACGGATAATATCAAATACAATTTCAAATCACATTAAGGATTTCATCAATATTTTTTTTCTTTTTTGATACCAAACCTTTTTTTTCTTAGGGATTATAATATTGATATAAAATTAAAATCAAAAAAAAGATAAAGTAACCTGTCAAAAGAAGACGTATTACAGGGAGAAGGTAAAAAAGAAGTAAAAATAAATATTTTGGTTTTTTTTTGATATATTGAGCAAATTTCAGGGAAAATTCTTTTTTTTCATCACATTTTTTGATTACCTGAACTTTGACAAACATTGAACGGTTCTTTTCATCTTGTAATTATTAACCAAACCATGAAATCATTTGAATTTGACTTCATCAACAGTTTATCAAACAAAACAAAATACATTTAATCAACTTTTTGATCGATATGCGAATTAAAATATAAAAGATGAATAAGAGAATTTGAGTTTATAGGCCAAATAATTTGGGCCATAAAAATACTCCCAATTTTTCTCTGATCATCGCATATTCAGATAAAAATCCGAATAATAAAAAGAAACAATGTCTAAATCACTTCAAATGCCGCAAGCAACAAATAAAAGAAAAAAAATAAGAAACAAATCTAAAAAAAATTTACATTTTTTGACTTATAAACCAAGATATTGATGACAATGCAATATATATGAAAAAAAATTGGTGTGAATACATTATTTGCCACTTTTTTTGCACGTTTTTGTGTGGTTTATTTTTCTATTATTTTTTCGTGGTTTCAAAAAAAAGTAACAAAGAAAAGGCAGAATAACAACCTAACACTGAATTGGGAGTGTAGTACTATGACTGATCAATATAAATGAACTGATCTCTTGAGACTTTGTTAGTATTCAACTTGAAAGACGTTACATGAGCAAAGTTTGTATTTGAGACTTTCATTGAATTTTAATGCAATATACTGGAATTTTATACAAACATTCTTTGGATTAATAGCTCAGCATAAAATAATTTTATGGTATAATATTCCTTAGAAATTTCTTATAAAAGAATTTGGGTTATTGCACTAAATTTTTTTTTTAGTTTTATAGTATGTTTTAGATATTAAAAACTAAAAATTCAAACGATCAGATAAAAGACATAAAAGATTTAATTTTTAGAGGCTGCTATTCAACTGGATTAAACACTGTATAACAGTTAATTTTATTTGAGTAAAGTAAAAAAAAGTACAGACAATCAGACGAATTGCACAAAAATTATTTTTTTCTAAAACCGCAGGAAGTACGCCAAATAGAGCACAAGTATATTTCTTGGATGTGCTCTTTTTGCTACATTAAAAATTAACATTCTTAATTGCACTTGCTAATCGTTTACATCCAGGGATGGATTTCGCATTAGTAAACTAAGTGACCGAGTTATGCTTTAACACCAGCTCTTTGTAAATTAAAGTCATCAATTCAAAATATGTACTTGATAATTTTTTTCATTGATGTTTAAGCAATATGCCATTCTTAAACCTCTTGCAAAGCAGCAATTACTTGTGGAAAAGTGTTTTCAAATTTGACCATAGTAGAGGTTTTTTCGACCCAAGCGTTTTCATAGTCTATTAAGTTTATGCTTAAGGTGTTTTGAGAAAATGATAGCTCACTTTGCAAAATATCTTGGTTGTTTGAGCTATGACATTATTTAAGCAGAATTTTTTAAAGCTGTCTCTATATTTTTATATGCCATTATTGAGCAATTATCAGACACAGCATCTACAAACTATTTAAAATTAAGTTTTTCATGGTATTTAAAAGTAGTTTTCCCAATTTTTCAACTGCCGAATTTATTTTATCTATTTTTTGATATACATCAAAAAACATATGAGGACTTCCCCAAGAATCTAATAATATTAGTTTAGTTAACTGAAGTTGAGGTGTCCTGACATTGTCAAATTTCTCGCCCTTATAACTGCAGAAAGTCTATAAATGACCTGTATAAAACTGTGAAAGCAGCATCAATAGTAATACAAAACAATGACTCCTTAAATTTGAATTTTTTGAAGAGCATTGGCAAAAACATTTCAGCAAATTTTCTTTTAATAATTTTTTAAGTTTTTCATAAAAATTCGATATGAAGTTCGTGGAATATTTCAGTAATAAAAATATTTAGAATAGTTTATGTAACATTTATCCTCCATTAAAAGTTCACTGCATGAACTTTTGATAAAAAAAACTAACATTAAAAGAATACAATAAAAAAAATCTTTGATAACATTTTAACTACTATTACATTTGGCGGGAATAGACAACATATCAATTAAATAAAACAATTTAATCTCTTTTTTACGTTTTTTACTGTAGATATAAAAAGATTTTCTTGACATTTTAAAAATGTGAAGAAAAATAAATGCCAAGGCTTACATTAAGCCTTGTTTTCTTCTCTTTTCTTTTTTTAATTTCAAATAAAAAAAGGAAAAATTAAATTGTCCTTATACCATTTCTAGTAATGAGATGTAACTTGTGGTATTCGCATGTTTGTTTGTGTCTTGTTATAATTTCATGTAATTATAAGTAAAACATAAATGATCCATTACACTGAGTATAATTAATGATACTATTCAAATTAAAACAATCTAGATTAAGGACCCTTTTTTGCTCCAATTCGTGTATAATATTATACGATGGGATAATATAACACATTAAATTATAAGCTTCTTATCATCTATATATGATCTTTTTCATTTTACTTACATTCGTTATTTTCTTTAAGCCTTGAAAGATAGCACCCTTAAAGATCTTTATTAGATATAATCGTATTTCATTATAATAAACAGTTAAAATTAAGCTAAATTTAGAAATGTGTGTAATACAGTTAATTATGTGTAAGCTTTATGTAATAATCGTATTAAAACTGTGTATAAATTATTTATCCTTTTAACGGTTTTTCGTTTTCCTTTTTTTACATTCAGTATTATCCTCTCAAAACCAATTATTAAATTTATCCAGACTCGTGATAACTTTATCAAATATTAAATTTAACTTTAACCACAAAGAAAACCATGTAAAAGAAGAATTTTTTAACAGTAAACGATCTAGATGCATTTCAGTAACATGGTAGAAAAAAAATGCTTTTAACTCATCACCTTAATATATAGTCACATAAATTCACGAGAATCTCAATATTTAGGAGTAAGAGCCATGTAAAATGAGACAATACACATAAAGAAACAACAACAAAAAAGTTAAGTGCAAACTCACGTCACATTCATTATTCCTTCACTTGCTTCACTGTATAAACATTTAATATTGCTTCATAAATTGTATATGAACCACTCCTGTCTTACTTTTCGTTTAAATAAGTGTATTGTGTTTTTTTTTCTTTTTATTATTTCTCTAGTTAAAAGTATCATTATTACATTTTTTTTTTCATTAATTTATTGAAGAAGTCTTTCGTAACTTCTTCTATTTTTTTTATTATTTTAAAAGTTGTATTATTAGATGGCATCAAACTTTACATAATGAAATATTTGTGTCATCAAAGTATTTTTTTATATATGTATTTTTTTATATTGATTTCTATACTGTCACAAAAGTGAAGTGGGTAATACCATATTCAAATTATCATCATCATCCGTAGATTTGGCAGTTTTTAAGGTAATATGAAATTAATAGAAATACCACGAAGGATTTTTGTAGCTTTATAAGCGATAATCCTAACCTTTCGATAACCTTTTAAAATTTTTATAATTTTATCGGACAAGTAACACGTCTAAATTTACAGAGTAGCAAAGTGACGAATCGAAGAGGTGATATTTTTAGACATTCGAGCCTTAATTTTGAGCCTGATCCTGAAACTGCACTGTAAGGTGAAAACAACCCACAAACCATCCCGCATTGTAAGCATTGACTACAAGAATGTTCATCAGGCAGTCCGCTTAAATCACGATATTTATTTTGGCCTAACGTAGATGAAAGAAACGTAATTGTAAAAACCACATAACACGAAATGCGTTTTTGTATTGGATATGTTGACGGGACCAAATTGAATATGGACCTGTGTATACAATATATTGAGGTATCATTCAAAAAATTTCAAAAAAAACTTCACATTTCAAGCATCAGCTTTGCTGAACAAAGTGAGTGAATTAATTGAACCAAACTGCCATATAAATTGATTTTTGAAATGTATTTCCTTTAAAATTTTAAAAAATGGTTTAAAAATTTAAAAATCGAAGGTTCTATGAGATCCAAATATTTTTAGACGATCCTTTTAACCCTTTATGCACCACGGAACATCGAGGTGTTAAAATCACTTAAAGCTCAATTTCTTTCGAAAGTAGTGAAAGAAAAATTCAGTTCAAGAGCCTAGATAAAGAGAGAGTTGAATTGGAATGAAATAAGGAAATACATTTAACCAAACAGTTGTTTAATTGAAATATTTTCAAGTATACAAGTGTTTGATTTGTATTTCAATTTAAAACTTTCAATATACATATATAACGAATCTTAAAGTCGAAACAAACAGTATACAATTAAAAGCATTGTTTGTAACAAATGAAAACAAAACAATGTACAATAAAGTGATAAAATATATAACTAATGCATGCCAATTTGTTAGAACATCTGTTGCATTGTGATTATAATTTAAATCTCATTTAAATTCAAAGTTTCTCTACCATTCAAGTGAAATAACCTTCACAGTTTTCATCATTTCACTCATACAGTCCTTCAGCTTTTTTATTTTGTTTTAAATTAATTTCATATTAAAATATACCCTTACAAAGTGTTGTCCGTCTCCATTATGTCAAACTCTGCTATGATTCGTTTTATATTAAATGCACTTTTCTAAACAATTTCATGGTTACAAGTCCTGTATTTTTTTATTATGTCACAGAATATCACACAGCAAAAAACTGACAAAACAAAGAAATTAACTTTATGGCCATTTAAAATTTATACATTTTTAAATTGGATTTTGAACGTCCAGTAGGTTGAGCAACAAAAGGCCATTCAAAAGCATGATCCTCTAATGATTTTTGCAATCACACACACTTAAAAACATATAACATTAAAAATATTGAGTTACCTTCTTTTTTTTTGGTATAAAATATGAAATAAAAATAAGTTCATACCGCTCCTTTTTTATTTTTATTATATTATAATATTAATCAAACAACAAACACATTATGCAGACATTTTATTTATCCAATGTAAATTTACTTAATAAATGAAGCACTCTCTACATATTATGCGATAAATTTTGGAGTAACAGCAAAACATTTCATTCAACATCATTTATTATTAAAAAATAAAAATAAAAAAATAAAATTTCAAACCATTTCAATAAAATTTTGTGATTTTAGGTCACTTTTAGGTCCCATATATATTTTAAAATTTCATCTATACAAAAATTGGATGTTATTATTTTTTTTTGTTTTGCTTTGTTTATTGCTTTTGTTTTCAAACAAATATTAATAATAACATGGTCATTCAATGAATTTATGTAAACAATTTTTTTAGTTGCTTGTTTGTTTGTTCAGGGGTTTGTTCCTATAATACGAAAGTAAATAATAATTAATAATCCTTGTGTATATTGGTTTTTTTTTTCGGGGGAAAATTTGTGTGTGTGCTTAGTTAGTTTGCAATTAATATAAATTTAAATGCTTTTATTTTCTCCTTTAGGATATTGTTAAAAAATTAAATGAAAGTGAATATGAGTGTATTTCATAAGCACATTTGGATTTAAAAGGATATTTTAAGGATGAGGGAAGTGGATTTTCATTTCAACCAAGCTAAATATTGATATGGACAACACAGTGGGTTTCTATTTGGAGCTATCAGTAGAATGAAAGGGGATTGAATGATTTCAGATCAGATTTTTAGGGCGGGCTCAGAAGAGAGCCAGCACTCAGACCTACAGACGGGTCTATTGTGCATACCCATTTAAATAATATCTGATGAAGAAGGAACCAAATCTAGAGAAACAACTAAAGAAAGCAGTCCACTAGACCTAGTTCAGTTTAGGAAAGCTTCTGAATTCTTCGACTGGACTTTGACTCTGACTTCTCAATTTATGTCTACTCTTTCGTGTTCTATATCGGTCGTGGCTTCTCTCGAGTTAAGTAAATTTCTTCGTTCATTTTTTGTATTTTTTCTAGTAATGAATCCATGTTGAAATTTTATTTTATGAGATTGAAACGACTACACCTTCTCAGAAAGCTAAGCAGGGCAGAAACCTTCACTTTTATAATGGATTCAATACTAGGGAAGTACTCACCCAGTTTGTTTTAATGTCGGACATCTCTCTAAGATCTCACGCAACTCACGCTATTGTGCAAGATGCAAAAGCAAAAGTGCCGCCGAAAATTTATGGGCCTTGGCTAAATATAAAAGCCAATCTGCTCTTGCTGTCGTGACTCCAAAAGCTGCACTACCCATAGGACACTAATTTTAAATAATTTCTTTTTCCTTAAAATTTATCAATTTAAATTATTCAAAATGCATCCAAAAGCGAATTTTAACATTATTACTTCCATAAAAAAGTAACTAATGATGGACGGCAAACAAGAAAAAAATTATTAGACCTCAATAGCCCAAAGGATAATATTCAAATTGTACGTTTCCTTATTATTTATAACTTTTTCCATTTTATCCCCGTACTTCATACATCATTCACTACCTTTTTTTTCATTACAACACAATCCTTTTAATACGAAAACGTAAAAAAGGACTGTGTCTACGTTTAGCCCTGTGTGTGTGTTTTAATTCTGTGTATGTACAGAAAACTTGGCTCAATTTGAAACTTTTCTTTTTGTTTTGGTTATTTAACTTTTTAATGCTTCTCCATCAGCACGCATTTATTTTCCTTTCATAATTCTAAATAACTTTAAAAATTTCAGCTTAAATGGGATTTTCTCGTAATCCTCCGAAACAAAACAATTCAACTTGTGTGTTATTTTGATGTGAAAGGAGAATTTTCATACTCTAAATGATTTAATTTAACTATTTTTAGCATCTACAAATTATTAACATAAGTTTACACAATGACAGCTAAATTCCTATGATTTGGAAAGAATCAGTTTTATTTGGAAATTTTATTTAAAAATTTATTTATAAAAATTTTCTTTTAAAAGTTAATAAGTAGAAAAGATAATTGGTAATGACAGCGTGTGTCCGGTGTATCTATGCACAGGTTTCGTGCTAAAAGTAAATTAATTTTTATCTTCTGCAAAATGTTTGTATTCAGCGTGTTTTAATGACTATTTAATAACTTTAATGAATATAATTTTTTAATTTTCTACTTTTTTTGAGGGGGGGTTTTTGGTGTAAAAGTAAAAAAAAACAAAATAGGGACGAAAATAAAAATTATGTTACTTTCACCATAATTTGAAAGTGTTTTAATGCACATTAAAGTAATTGAGGATAATGTTTCATACTAAAATTAAAGGTAATGGAATTTCAACAGGATATTAAATTAAATTGATTAAGCACCATTCGTTGTCAACGACAGCTTGTTACTAAAAATAAACTTTTTTTTTTTACTGATCTAATTAATTAACAATAAACGGTTTCAACTTAAAAGACAGTTAATTTTCGCAGAAAATCCCTCTTAATTAATTAGTTTGAAAACTTGGCATTTAATTATTTGAAGAATTTGATTGAAATTGTTCTTTTCATTATATAAATAAAATCAATTTGAATTGATGGAATATTTATAATTTTTTTCACTTTATACAGCATACAACGTAAATTTTCTCAGTCAATCAAACTATAAAATAACTTTCAATGTTCAATTTATTAAATGTCATTATAAAACCATCTGATGCACAAACTATTCATTTATGTCATGTCAAATACACGTAATTTTGAGTTGAGATAAATTTTCTTGGTATCATGTCAAAATGCAATTTTACACATCACATTGAAAATTGAGTTTTCTATTTCATTACAAGTGGCATGGTATTGAATTGAATGAAAATAAGTAAAAACGTGTTTAATTTTGGTTCTATTTAAAGAGCCTTCAATAATATTTCGTTGTTTGTCCAGAGAGGAATAGTATCATTTATAATCATTATTTCATATAATATTGTTGTTGATAACGGTTTACAACCATTAATACAAAATAATATCAACAAATGTTGACAAATGAGAATCAATGGGGTACCTTACCCTTTTTTTTCTTTCATTTTATTTTACACACTGTTGAAAGAAAATATTTTTCTTTACTGGTTACTTAACAACCGTTCATAATACTAACAGACTTGCCTAGAAGAAGGATTCGGATAATTTTTTTATAATTGAGTATTTTCTCTCATTTATGTATAGAATCTCTATTATTTATGAAATGAAGTATGTTGAAGTAAAGAGGTACTATAACAAAAGTCAATAAGTTATTATATTTATTTTATTTTGTGACTCCTTGCTTTCAATGTATACACAAAGATGTATTATGCGTCATATGAAGATATTTACAATGAAAAATGTACGAACTAATTACCAATTTTTTCATATGCCATAGCAAAATTGAGATAGAGTTCTATAAACGAGCCATTATTGCGCTCTCAATGAGTTTATCATGGTCAGACAAGCTTTCCATGAGTTAGTGATTGAAACTTTTATTAAACATAACTTTTGTAAGACATGACGAGTATAAAACATCAGAAATCTGTCAGTACTATCCAGATCAGAGTCAAATTGTGGAAATGGCTCGTAGTAGTGTAGTAGTGTATAGTGGGGACACAACTAAGTCTTCCAAACAAATTCAAGGGACGATGTTGATTTTGAACTCTATTAATAGTACACATAATATCAATCCGTTGCGGTAAGTTCATAATAATTTCATCATCATTTGCAATGGCGGAAACTTCATCTCTGAAAATTGATGAAGGCGGAGCATTAGAATATTCAGATGCTTTCCTGTTTATGCTGCGTACAATTTCTTGAACTCTGAGCTCGACAAAATTAGATTCGTGCTAAATGTGGTTTACCGAGGACGATTTAAATCCCGTGTTGATGTCATTCCTCTATTTGTGATTCTTCTTCTACTTCTATCTTAAATTTCTACTTCCCTTAAAAATAATAACTAACATTCGAAAAATTATACATCAAACAATTAAATTGAATATTTTTAGATTCATTTTAAGAAGAAGTAGAAGTACTTGTTGATTATCTTTGAACAACTATTATACAAAAAGTTATAAGACATATTGAAATACAGTTAAAGATAAACTTTTTGCCAAGTGAGATTTGAATTATTTTATTAATAAACTTCTTCATCCATAAAATTTTGGTAATAACAGTTACTATTCGTATATCATTTACCAATAATTATTATGAGAATTCTTGTGAACTGTAACAAAATTTACTAATGGTCATAAATGTTCTGATTTTAATGAATGACAAATCTAGTCCATTGGGAATAAAACTTCATAATGAATATAGATTATTTTGATTTTACGGTGAAATGAACTAAAAGTTACCTATTTACATTTTTTCGCTTCATATATTCCATTTTTAGCTCAATGATGTTCCCTTATGTGCAAATATTTTGAGAGCTTGTCTTTCAATCAAAATCAAAATATTTAACTCGAGTTTGATGATGAGTGTGATTCAATGAAATTTCATTAATAAGAAATTTCGTTTGTATTTGCTAAATATCAATTGAATTGAATCAATTTTTGCACTTCACAACTCAACTCTAAGCAATAATTATCATTTTAAGGAATGACTTTTAATTACACTTTAATTGAACATAATTACATTACAAATTGACATCAACTCGCTTTGTGCATTTCCACATGTTTCTACATTACATGTTCAACATTTACAAACAAACCAGGTAATTTTCTTTTACACATTTAATAATACAAATATTTGAAATTTAATGTAGAGAGAAAAAACAGCAATGATTGCTCTTTTATTGTAGGAATAAGTTCGGAAACGAAGGATTCTCTTTAAATGATATAAGTTCATATATTTTGCTAGTACATTTCAATGTAGTAAGCAATAAATATACATAATTTTTTTTCTGTTGTAAAAATTTTTATATTCGTGCATGCAGGACTTTATTTTTATTTTAACATACACGTATTAAATGTACCTGTTATTATATTATAAACCCCTGCAACAATACTCTACATTTGAAAACTTGTGTAATAAAACTCCGATGCAGATTATAAAGTAGGATATAAATACACACGAATGTAACGATAAGCTTTATAATTTTTAATGTAGTGCTATAAGTTAATAATTTATTGCCTCATGGGAAAATAATAAACTTTATGCAATATTTGAGTTGTAGTAGGCAATTTTTCACAATCAGTAAACAATTTTAGAGATATAAAATTTCATTTATGATTTGTCGCTTTAAGTTTTATTTATTATTTAACAAACAATGCAAAAGTACATTATTGAATTACAGTTTTGAAAATTACATGAAAAAAACAAGAGAAAATTATACTTAATGGAAGCGATTTTTATCAAGTTTTTTGAGGCTTGGACGTGAATCAAACCATGACACTATTTTTTCAGAGCAATCCAAGGCTTTAAAATCAACGATAGCTTAAAATTTTTCAAACAAAATAAGCTTTCAAGGTAAACACACATCTGAGCTACCTGATCTCTATGGGGGTCCTGTAACACAAAAACCTTTTTGGCAGCAATATAGGACAGGTTAGTGGTCAACACAATAATTGATGACAACACACAGAATTCCACGTATAGAGCATATGAAAAGGACTTTGATCCAAAAGATAAAATATGGAGGAATACGAAACAACATTGAATTGAAAATCTTTGATCCACAGCACAGATATGAAACCAGAAACAGGAACGACTTTATCTTGCCAAGAACTAGATCTAACTTACTTTTTAATAGCTTATTGCCCACTGGATTATCGAATTTTAACAAGCTACTTGATCAACTGAAGGAAGAAACAAATGTAGTGCTCTTCAAAACGGTCTTGAAATTCTACGTCTGAAATAACTCATGAATGACTCCTTGATAACTGCTGAATAAATTTTTGATAACTTCTAAATAACTTCTATCTGATACTGGATAATCCTGATTGAACTGCCTGAGCTTAGTGACTGCTCAAAACTCACAAACCTGAATTGAACCTATCTGAATCATTTTCAACTTAATTTTTTTTAAATGTAGCAATTTAAATCTTCTTCATTTAATTTCAATTTCATTTTTTTTTGCAATTAAATTTAACATTGTGTTAAAAATCTGTGTTATCATCATCAATCTCAATTATCAAGAGTATAAAAAACGCTTAAACTCTCTTATAATTAATTTAAAAATAAAACTTAAACTCAATTAAAACAGTTGTTTAAAATGGTTTTATAATTTTCCTCCCAAAAATTTAATGTTATTTTAATAATACGGACATATTTAAAATGAAAAAGTGTCATCATACTAAAAAAATGAAATTATATTTATTATTAAAAAAAAAATAATGTCACCTCCTTTATTATTTAAAACTTCCTCTTCATATTACATTTCTTTGAATTTTTGAAAAACTTTTTAAATTAATAATTTTAACCGTGTTTTAATTAATTAAAGCGATGATTGCTGAAGATAATAAAAAATTATTACTAAAGTTTTCAAAATATTATTATTATTTAATTACTTTTATTCCCTTTGAGAATATGGTGTTAGTAGTACTTTAATAATAATAATACTAATATAAATATACAATTGTAAACGAAGTGTAGCATTTACATATTTTAATTAAATTTCCGTTACCTATTTCCTCTGAATAAAAAAAAATTATACACAGTTGTAATTCCAATGTCACAGATGCAAAAAAAAAAGAGAATTATTATACATTTTTTTTTTAACAAATAAATTTAAAATCATGTGAAAACATATTTTATCGATTTTAATGTAAATTTATGTTTGTTTTTTAGCTATACAATGTTTGATTAATGTAATTCGAGTAAAATTAGTACCGTTTTAATTGGGAAAAATAATTTAATCTGATGTGTTATGATACATATTTAATTACTAATGATGTATGACTTTAAGATTTTAATATGCATAACATATAAAGTGTAATTGAAAATCACCTTATGGAGTTTAATTAAGTTCTTTAAATGAAAAGAAAAGTTGCATGCAATGCAATGAGCTTTTTCTTCTTAAGATGAACAGAAAATGTTTACATGAATTTCAATCCAATGAGGGTGCTTCACATTTTGAAATTAATGAATAAAGCACATGAAGTTTTTTGAAGCAGCCTAAGTACAGCCTAATTACTCCTTAAAGAATTATTACTACCGTATCATTGAAAGCGTGATTTTGTATGTTAAATAGCATCTATTATTTCTTTCTGCAATGTTATTTACTTTAGAAAGTTATGACGTTAAGTAGCTACACTACATAATAGTAATATTTATGAGTAATTATTCAATTTATTTGATTTATCGTTGTATGAATCAGTGACGGTTAGAGCTAAAAAGGTTTTAAAAACCGTTGATTCGCCAAAAAGCTTATTGGTGAGTTTTATAAGAAAAAACACACTTTATAATAAGGGTTTGTCAAAACTCATTCGTTTTGGGGAGGGGCTCATGAAAACCAGACCGTGGAAACCGTTAAAAACGGTGAAAATTTTAAAAAATTGTTTATTTTTTTTCGAAAAAGCAGCTCATAAGAATGAATTTTAACTCATTAAGGCTACACTCGAGACTCTGAAAACGATGAAAGGCCCAAATTTCTCAAGTTTTTCTCGAAATGGCCAATTTTCCAAAATGACAAATTTGCCAAATTGACAGATTTTATTTTTTCAACTTTTTTTAATTTCAAACTGTCGGATTATTTGAAAAAAAAAAATGCAAAATGATGAATCTTTTTAAAAATTCAAAATGGCGTATCAATAAACTTCACTCTTTAACATTTTTCCAAAATGGCCAATTTTTTTAAAACAGTAATTTTTAAAATTTTTAAAAACTTTCGTTTTTTATCACTATTTTCGATTTTTTCGATTCTAACTTTTACATTTATTAAAAAACGCTCAGTATCACCCATTTAAGGCAAGAGCTCTTGATCTGTAAAACCTCATAAAATCTACTTCAATGAATTTTGCTTTTCATCTAAAACTTTAATGAAACAATTTCAATTGAACCGTTCAATGGTAATAATTTTCAAGTTTTGTTCATTGGACTATACTTGTCATAAAACTCACATTCAAATATATTTTAAAGTAAAAAATAAATGAAATTTGATAATAAATTTCACATTTTATTACAATTTTACATTATACTTTGATTGCAAAATATGTTTTCAAATTTTGCACAAAATAACATTTTCTGTACATTGCACATAGAAAAAAAGGGCAGTAATGTAAAACTCATTCATGCAAATTCAAAAGCAAACAAAAAATGTGTGTATGTATAATGAAGTATTGGATGAATAGAAAATAAATAAATTAGGACAACACACGTATTTTATTATATTTTACTTGAATTGCATCTTCGGACGTTGTAAGTTCATTATAAAAGCAAATGTATATGTGTGGAAAATTTACGGTGTGTTTCAATGTATTCACAGTATTTAATGCCTATCAACACTTTTCAATTTTTTTATTTCTCATTAATTTGACTTATTCATGTGAAAATAATTTCCAAAATAATTAAGGATAAAGAAAACGGTAATCAATTTCATGATGGTCCAAAGTTCATTGCAAATGACTTTAATTTTTTTTTAATTAAAAAATGCTTTCACATTTAATTACATAAAAAATCCATTGATATCATATTCAGGGCTTCACATGAAAGCTAAATTATTGTAAAAAATGTTAACTTTTGAAGTCCGTATCAATTTTCACACATGATTCTAGCTTTTTTTTTTACTGTTTTAATGAAAGTTTAGCACCAATGCTTTTAACTGGGTTTTCTTTCAATTTTTCAATTACGTTTTGATAGCTTTTTTTTAACTTGAAAACAACTTGTGGTGTACGAGTAACATTGCACTACTTTTTTTATGAAATGAAAAAAAATATTAATTTCAAAGTTTTTATGTCAAATAAAGAATAGAAAAACAGTGAAATTGCAATCATGAAAATAGAAAAAAAAACTATTGAAATAAAGTATGCTTAAAAAATTGCACAAAAACATGAATAAATTTTGTAAAATTACTGAGAAGAAAAATCACTTGTGAGAGTGTATTTCAGTTCGTCCGTGTTCTATTGTTTTCGTTGGAAAAATGCACTATTACAGACGGTTTGTCCGCCGTCACTCTGACACTTTGTCCCACATTCAGCTCCATAACTTCAGAATGGTCGGGTTTTTTTTGTTAGATAGACGGAGTATAGGATTTTTGAAATTGGGCTCTAAAGTTAAAAAAAACTTAAAAACCGTTAAAAAACGATAAAAAAAGTTAAAATTTTTAAAAAATGAAGATTTGTTTTGTTAGATGGAGGAGCTTTTTAAAATGAACTTTAACTCATTTGCTCCAAGATTAGGCTCAGGGATTGGGCTCAGAAATTGAGCTCCAGATCCCGAAAACCGTCAAAAGCCCAAAATGACAATTTTTTCAATGAAACGAGTCCCATCGAAATGCACTTTTCTAAACCGCCCAGTGGTTAGAATTCCTCTTATTTTTATATCTAAACTCAATCTGTGAATAAAGTCATTTTTTGCTGATTTTGACATGAAGACAAAAGGATGAAAAAAAGACACTTACAAAAAAATAACATTTTATTGAAATATGATCTGTTCTTCTCTCCGTTTTGAGCAAATTATAATGGTTTGTTTTCCTTTTCCTTTGCTTTTTTTTCTTTGACTATAAAATTGGTCTTACATGATTCAAGACAAAAAAAAATCGTAAAGTGACGCAACAAAGCATTATAATGTAATTTTAAAAATGAAAACTTTTGCAATCCAGTAATTGAAGAATATTTACTTTGTATTTGTATGAAACAGAAATGGATAATGAACCGTAAATTTCTTTGATACCAACATAAATGTGTTATAAAATTCCTTCTTTTAAGGAATTTCTTTGATTAAGTCAAGTAAAATTTAATTAACCCGATTGGACAATTCATTTTGTGTCTTAGTTTAGTTGTAGTAACATTCTTCATTCATATTATTTTTTTTAAAAAAAAATAATTTAAAATTTGTTTTTCTGTTGCCTTAGATACACGTAAAAATAATAAATCGTGACACATCAATTTTCCTGTTAAAAAAAGTAAGAATAAGAAAAAAAAACAATGTAATAGGTTTTCAGCTATTTATTTTCCCATATCCTCATACTTTTTTTACACTTTTGCTCACATAACACCTACTTTTTCTATTAACTGGTTAAAATAGATAAAAAAAAATGTAATACCTTTTCACGTGTGAGTTTGCAAAAACTTTTTTTTCAACCAGAACTTTTCCATTTATTCAAATATTACGCGTATGTTCAAGAAGAAAAAGAGTTTTGTGTGTTTTTTGAATGTAACTTTTTTTGTTTGCCAATAATAACATTTACACAGAAGTGAATCGTCATTCAACAAGAAAAATTAATGTTCTTTTTTTTCTTGGTGGTTTTACAAAACTACAAGAACAACTGTGGGTGTTTGTAATGTTACACATTTTTCGAAAATGACATTTTAATGACTTTAAGTGTAATAAAAATGATGAGAAACTTGTTAGATGGTAGTTTGTTGGAATTCAGACAGGAAAGAATAATTGTTTTAAAACACTCGAGGATAACAAATTATTGATTTGAGTTTCTACGTAAGTGCAATCATTTAATTATGTTAATTGATTACCTGGGGGTAACAACCTGAACTTTTATTAAGTATGTCGTTTAGATGAAAACTTTGAACTTTTATTAAGTATGTCGTTTAGATGAAAAACTAACTTTTTGAACAAGTTTTTAAATGAAAAAAATGGATTATGATTACTTTACTCCTTAGTTTTAAACTATAAAACTTACATCAGTCCCCCAGCCGGTGTCCCCCAAGGCACTCCCTTATCTTGTCCGTTATTTAACGTATATATTAATGATATAGTGAATTGTGTTGAATTTTGTCATATTAATTTGTTTGCTGATGATGCAGTTTTATGGATTGACGCTGAAACATTAGATGAAGCTATTGAGAAAATTAAACTAGACTTTCACAGTATTAAAAAGTACCTGAATATGTGTAAACTGAAATTAAATATACCAAAGACAAAAATTATGATAATAGGAGAGGAAAACTACGCAAACGCTTTTAATCTGAATGATGATAGGCTAGAATGCGCGCCGGAAATGAAATATTTAGGTATGATAATCGACGAAAAATTAAATTTGAAACAAAACGCAGCATGTTGTTGTTGTTGTTGTTGTTGTATTTAGGTCCATCTTACGATGATATTGAACAATATAACATTAACAAATAAAATTTAACTAAAATAATCAATTAAAATTTACAACACTTAAAATTAAACATAATTCATTTGTTTCTTCATTCTCTCCTGTAAAACACTACATTTGTTGTTCCAAACAAAATGATCTGTATTAAAATTTGACACCAGTCGCATTTGCTCTAACACAATTAATACAGCAAAGAGAATCAGATTTACACTGACGAATTGGATGCTTTTGACCACATTTTGGACAGTAATAATCCATTTCAGTACACGAATCTGCTGTGTGTCCGTACATTTGACACTGATAACACCGATCAAGATTTATATACGGTTGTACAAATACCACACTCCATTCTATATACAGCTTTTTTTTCGACAATAACTTTTGATAAATCTCCTTGTTATCACATTGCAACACAACATTGTATAATTTGTAACCTTTCTCATTTTTTATCACTTTACATTTTTTAATAACATCTTCAGCATCATTTTGCTCACCAATACATTGAAGAATGTTCTCATCACTTAATTTTTGTTCAATTCCAATTAATTTTATTTTTGGAGCACTCTCTTTTGGTTTTTCAACACTATACTTATCACCAATAGATTTTGATAACTTTTGTTTCACTTCTTTTACAGCTTCTTCATTTTTACAGACAACAATAATTTTATCTTTGTTTGTTTTTTTCAGAGATTTAATTGGATCATTTAATGGATTTACAATATTTTTCACAACTTTTTGAATTTCTTCAGCACAATTATTTCCATCGATATTTTTTACGACTAACACAGATTGAGGTTTTTTTGCACCTGAATTATTTTTTTCAACTATTTCGGAATGTTTTTGTCTTTTTGGTGTTGGAAAAGACAATGTTCCACCTGTATCTACGATTGAAGAATAAGATCTCTTTGGTGTTTGAGATAATAAATTACTGCTTTTGATGTTAACACGATTATTTATGCTTTTGAGCATTTTTATTTCATCACTCTGTTCACTAACTTTATCACTCAATTTATTCACAGCATCAAGTATCTGCGTGTGTGTGCATTGCATTTCTTCCATATTTTTGAGAAGTTTTAGAAAAAACTCTCTTTTATCACTACATTGATCACAATTCCATATGATATTAACACCACTACAAATTAAATTTACTAACTTTTCATCAACATTTTGACAGCGACCATGATAAAAAAATTCACAAAAACTACATTTTAAGGCCTGCTGTGGCCTTCTTTCTTCCCCAATAGTTTGCTTACACTTATAGCAAGTTACCATTAGTATTCACAATAATTAAAATTTGTTAAAACTAATTTTATTTAATTTAAGAAACGGAGCTAACAAAATGTGCTTCTTCACTTTATTTAAATTCTCTCTCTTTAGCATGTAGCAAAGAAAATGTCAAAAATGGTCGGCTTTTTGAACCGCAATAGAAAAAAATTCCCACGACAAACAAGAATAAATGTATGATCGGATCTCATATAGACTATTGCAGTTCGATTTTATATTTAAATAAACAAGACGAAATCAAGACGTTGCAAAAAATACAAAATAGGGCTCTCCGAATAATGACATACGGAAATCGTTATTCTCGTATAGAAGATATGCTTCAAGAGATATGCAACCATACCAGTTAAGAAACAATACGCAATTAAGACCTCGATACAAAACTGCGCAGTTTTCGGATATTGAAAATTATGAAACATGAACCTCCTCATATTTATGTTTCCTTATTACTTTTGTAATAAAACAGCAATAAAAGAACTATGAATGATCAAAAATCGGAAGTTCAGGAACAAGAGAACATAAACATGAGGAGGTTGATTTTTAAAAACTTTCAATTTTCAAAACTGCGTTTTCGAAGTTAATGTTAGAAAAGTTAAATTGTTGAAGAAAAATATAATTTAGGGTAAGTCGAAAGACAGCTCACAAAAATCTCAATGTAGTAGTAACAGAGGTGAGTATACCCTTCTCTACTTATCACCGTCATCAATGGAGCATTAATACATGGATAACTGGGTACGCAGGTGAAAGTTTGACAATCTCTATTTACGTACAGAGTTTTTGAGATTTCCGTATGTTAGTCTATACTATATTGTTAACCTGAAAGTGTCAAGCAAATGATTCACCATATTATGATATAATATGATAGTATATTAATCGAACGCAGTTTCCCAAGATCACCACAGCCGCTTCATATTTGGGCTTCTTCAAATCATATTGTCTCTTTTCTCGCTTCGTAGTACTATTACGATGATTGATAATAAATACATATGACTATTTATGTAGTGTACAGTTGGTAAGTGATCAACCATCCAACTACGGGCACCATTCATTAAATTGTATCTTATTTTAGCCTGATTATGTCATTGAAAAATTAAATTAATTACTTTAAACTAGCCAATATTCCAATTTCGATAATGGATAATGTTCAACAGTGTTATTTGCATATTATCAATTCATAACATGTCAAAGTTTGCTTGTTCTATGATTTTACTTAATGAAATAGCAAAATTTCTTGTTATAACAACGCAAAGTTCTGAACAAGTGCATTATGTTTGTTTATTCAACAAATTAAGATCAATGACCATTCATCACGTTTCCTTAAAAACGTATTTAAATGCTAAATTCTCAAACCCACGTACGTACCAAATATTTTCACAACCAGTCATTTGCCATGTTTCACATATTAAAAGCAATTCAATGTGACTCTATTAACCATCATCTATTTTCTTTAAATACATTTATACCAAAAATAAAGTGAAACGATAAGGTAACATTATTCATCCTAGCAAAAATTCGTAAAACATTTAAAAAGTTATACAAGTCTCTTTTTGTATTTACCTTTGAAATGTATTAAACACAATGTAACTTTGTTATTCAATCATCTCATTTCTGCTCTTTTTATTTTCTTTTACTTGATACTTTTCAATATAGGAATTATCAAAGATTAAATAAATAAATAAACCCACATCCATTATATTTTGAGGGATATGAAGGATGTGTAAAAGAAAGCAGACCGTTTGAAACATAAAATATATTGATTATCAGCCTATTTTACAGATGATGTTTAAATGGAAAATGGGAAAAAGAACGAAAAATCAAACGGAAGTAAAATAACCAACACAGAAAAAATAATAACATTTTGTTCTTTTAAATTATCCCTCCCATTATCACTTTAGACTCACATTTCAAATACATATTTTACTAGTTGATTGATAAAAATGGGTTTTTAACATTATGTGATAATAAACGATATTAAAAGGTGTGTAAGCGTGTTTGGAAACCAAAAACAAGTTAAGAAAATAAAAAAACATTAATTTTTCAGTGTAACACAGACATTCAAAACAAAATAAGAACCCGTATCGTTTTCTAAGTTACACCAAATTCTTTTGGTTCTTTATAAATAATTGATGACATGACTTTTACGTTTTCGGTTCTCTCTTTTATTTTTTGTATAAATTTTCATGTTTTGACACACACATTTAAGAAATGAAAGGAAAAAGGAAAACGACTATAAGATGAATTGGTATTTAACGGTTTATTTTTTTTTTTTGTATTGGGGAGTAAACCCAAAGTGACAATGAAGTCACTTTTTTGTGACAGAATAACAATAAAATAAAAATTAAATTAAAATTCTTGTTGTCAAAGGTCTTTGATTTTGCCTTTTTTTCATATATAACAAAAACAGTGATATTCATTGCATAACCGTTGAAAATCTTCATTGTACCCCGAAGATAGAAAAAATCCCAATTCACTATTGAAATGTAATCGATAAACCATTTTTTTTATATTTTTAAATGTATAAAAGGTAAATTCTTTTTTTATTATTATTCTAGAAGAGATACCCACGACTATAAAATAAATATGGTATTATGTTTACATACAATTTACCAATCACAATCGCATTACAAGGCAATATATTGTGCGCCTTTTTTTTAAATGTACTCACAATTTCAAAAAAAAATAGGATTTTTCTTATATACACTTGGTTTTATTATGATGATTATCATTATATGGGTATTTTTTTTTATTCTTGCATACCTTTGATGAAATCAACTGCCATCTCCAATCCATATGTATCTTTGTTTTGTAACGGAAATGTTGCAAACAGATGATCATTCGTTGGATTTGTATTGTTTTTTAAATATGTAAGGCGTAAAAAAGGGAGATAAAGAAAAAAATACAGATAAGAATCAATAATTTGAGTACAAAAGTCATAAATATAACAATGCTTTGATTTGGGTTTTATTATTGTAATGAACATGAACATGAAAAAAAATGTGAAGAAAAGAAAAATATGTTATTGTTCTATTTATGATTTTTTATATAACGTTAAATTATCGCGAACAAATGTTATCATTACCTTTATCACAGTCATCAAGAACATGCGCTCCAATGGTAAAATTATTTAGTAATGTACTGTTGTTGATGTAATCTAATGTATACAACATTGTTTCTAATGCTTGGATACCCCCTTGGGGCATAATTGGTCCACAAATTTTTGTGTCTTCTCGTTCATGAACCATATGTAGGCCACCAAGAATGATGTCTCCTATCATATAGAATTACGAGATTAGAATAAATGTGTTATGAAAAATTTCAAAAATTTATTGTGGCATTTTCTTGCTTATTTTGTGTTAAGAAAAGCGTGACTAAAATTACGTTGAGCGTATCATTCCCTAGGCATACCATTTGCGCACTTTTGGGCAGGACAATCCCGATTTTTGAATGAATGCCCCGATTCCCGATTTTTAACATTGAAGAATATTATTATCAGGAAAGTCCAAAAACTTTCCTAAAAAATTTTCCAAGGAAAAAGACGTTGATGAGTCTTCTTCTTCTTCCTTTGCTTTTATTTAAAAATCGAACTAAACGATGTGATTTACATGAAGAAAAAATTTGAAAAACAGTAAAAAAATAAAAAGTCAGGCTAAATTTGTTGATGACATTGCAAGGTTGATGGAAAGGGTCCTGACTCAGGATCGTATCTAGCTTTGTTTGGTAAGGGTTGCCGGCTAAGTAAAACAAAATTTTCAAAATTCATATTTTTAGCTGATTTAAAAATATTCTAGGTGGGGTCAAAGTGGTTCGAGGCAGTTTGGGATCTACCTGATGAGATGCAATCAACCGATTTTGGATTTCTTTTAAAAATTTTTAAATTTTGGAACTCGGAAGTTGAAGCATGAAAATATGCAAAAAATTGGTGAAGGTAAGGCAGTTCTCCAAATTTCAAAATTCATATTTTTAGCTGATTTAAGACCAGGAGCGTATCTAGCTTTGTTTGGTAAGGGTAGCAGGCTAAGTAAAAAAAAAATTTTCAAAATTTGAATCAAATTTCTATTCATTCTGCAAATCTCAGGGGTAGCCGAGCTACCCCAGCTTCCCCTGGTAGATACGCCCCTGGTCCTGAGTATCCGAAAAATCCCTCCTCAAGGTTGACAAGTTGGTTAATGAGGTCGTTGATTACTTCAGTCTAGTTAAAAAAACTGAATAGTTTTTAACTTTCCCACTTTTGCTTTCAAATCCCGATTTTTTATCTCACTAGTCCCGATTTTTCATTAAAAGTACGTACTGGTATTTAGAAAAGACGGATATGGTACATTTTATAGGTGATTTTCAAGAGTTTTAAGGCAAGATTTTCAAAATATGTCCAAGATAAAACTTTAATTTTTAATGGACAATTTTTTAAATCGATTAGGAAAATGTCACAATTCATATCAAAAATTAATATAACTCTTACCTTCAATTACAGCTTCCTTCTTTACAGGCCAGTGAATTGACTGGTAATACTGATGTTTATTCATGTAGGTTAAATCAGGCACAGATCTAAGTCTTTTTCGCTTCCTACCATTTTTCATGTTAAATTCATTGATATGTTGTCGTCGATTTCTGGACGCAATATGTCGCACATTTAAATGATTTAAAGTTTTCTTATTAATTTGTTGTGTTTTATTCAGGCCATAAATTTTATTATGATAATTTCTAATTTTGTGATTTTCTCGGTTTTCATTTCTCTTTTGATTAAAAACAAACTGCTTTGTTTGTGTAATTGAATGAATATTGTATGAATCTATTGTATCTTCATCATCATCATCATTATCATCAATATTCACTTCCGCTTGAAGTAAGTCATTATTATCCAAGATAGTTGTTGTTTTGTCAGTGGTTATCCACTCATTTCCCTGTGCACTAGACCGTATATAAAATATTTTACTTTCATTTGGTACTAACCAGGAATGAACAAGTGGCAACTCTCTTATTATAGATGTTTGTAGTTCACGTGTAGTTTTTTCCCTATTTTCATCATCATCATAATGGTTGTGATGATAAAAATGTGGTTGTAACTGGTTAAATGCAAACACACAACAAATGCAATATATTAAAAATATGTATATTGCAATGACAGCATCACTTTGCATTGTTCGGCGGTACTGTTGTTTTTGCTGCCATCTGAACATCATTATAACTCGAGTTTTATGCTTGTATTTATCAAAATTACATGCATCCTTTTATTTGCCTCAATTACTTTAACGTGCAAATGCCATCATCACATCATTATGAAATCTTAAAAAGCTAACGAAGCACTTATCATTGTGAAATTTCAACCATTTTTTTCATGTTAATAGATTCATAATTCGTATATTTTCTTTTAATTAATAAAAAAAAGCACATGAACATACCGTTAAAACTAACAAGTATCTTTTATTTTATCTGTACTTCATTTATTCCAAGTTCAGAAAATTTCACGTATTCATTCTCTCTCAAGTGGTTATGATAAAATGTTATTTTTCATTGAAAATGTACTGTAATGAGTTATTTCTATGTAAAATTAAACTTCAATGTTCACTATTCCAAATTGAATCATAAAGCCAGGAAATGTTGGTTTTTGCAATACAGCATTTAAACTTTAATGAAACCACTCAAAATGAAGTTCAGCATCATCAGTAAGTTTCAAAGAGGTATTTTCAACGCAATACAAGTAAAAGTGGCAAATTGTCCTTCACTCTAAGTTGAAAACGGCCCGAAATTCACTCTGCAGTGCCTAGTGATTACCCCGCATATGGGGTGGTAAAAAATAAATCCCGTAAACGCCCTGCAAACCACCCAACATGCCGGGATATCGCCAAGCACTGCGGGGTCGTCTCAACTCAGAGTGTTGGCACTAACTGTCTCTATAGCTTAGAGGTAAAGTCATCGGCTTTGCAACTAGATGGTCAAGGGTTCGATTCCCATGGACTGACTCTAAAATTTGTTATCTCCAAATCAAAAAAAAATTCGAAGGAAGAACGTTGAAACAGAACAAAACAAGTGGTGGCACAACCGGATCACGAACGTTTTGCAACAAAGCTGACCTCAGAGGCGGATTGGCCATACCGGCAACCTGCAAATGCCAGGAAGGCCGCAGTCAATCCTCTTGTAAAAGTTAAGTTTAGTGTAAATTTTAAAGAAAATCATACAGAATGCCAGGGTCGTTAATAATTTTCAATCCCCTGCTTGACATTGATTCTCATTTCTCCAAAATCAGGTTTGATCATGATTTTTGTGACATCTTCAAGCCAAAATATAATTTTTACTGTGTTTCACTTTTACATCCAGACATATTATGAGTGATTTCTCATTTCAATGAATTTACCTGAAACAATCGACCTTTTGAAATTTAATTCCTTACAAATTATAGAAAAAATATGGACTTAACCCTTTTTTTAATAATTTCAATGTAAATTTCTCTCTCTTTCTGTTTTTCGCTGATAAAACATTTTTGCAACGTATTACTTTTAATTCTGTCCATATAACAAAAAAAAAGAAAAATTATTTTTATCAGCTCTTACAGCAAAGAAAATCAAATTTTCCTTTACATTAAAAATAAACAGCCAGTAAGCATAATTCCTTTTAATAAATTCCTCCATCAACTTAATTACACTTTTATTATTATTAAGATATGAACTAATTTTCTTGAAATTTTATTTTAATGTACATGATACTTAATCATAATTTAGCGATAAGATTTTGACTGACAAAACTTTCTCATTCTATTAATTACATTTTAAGGGTTCTGTGTGTCCTTCAATGACAAAAACTTAGTGTGAATAATTAGAATATATTATGACAGGTAGTATTTTTTTTCCTTTTTGTATTGAAACAAAAGTTGTTTGCAAAGATTACACTCATTTCATGAAAAATTATCATCATCATTGTCTTTGTCAAAATGTGATTTGAGCTGGAATTTACAACAACAAAAAAAATGAATAACAATTCTAATAAATGTTTATTGCTGTCATGTCAAAATAATGATTGAAACTTTAAACTGTTTTTTATTTTATTTTATTTTTATCTGGATTGTATTTTATATATTTTTTATGTTTTAAATACATCCTCAAAACAATATGAGAGAAAAAATATTAGGCAAATATGTGTCATTAATAATAGGTTGTCACAAAAATACTCATATGAACAATGTGAACAAAAAAACTGTTGAAAGCTGACAGTACAATGTAATCAAGAATGATGAATGAAGCATTTGAACCTTTTTTTCGGCCAATCATGTAAATGTGTTGTAATTTTTTATAAAATTTTTCTTTCATTTTAGCATGTATGATAATAAAATTAATAATATTTTACTACTTTAATGAAAACAGGAAAATTTTGCAACGCTTACTTTTTGGTTAAAAAAAGATAAGTGTTGTGGACATTCATTCAGTGGGTCTGTCGTTTGTGTAAATTTGTCTTACTATTCATTTTAATAGAAAACATATTATGAAATTTTACATACAAAAGAGTGTCCTCTTAAAAGTCATGTATGTTTCATATGACGTTCATGGTTGGTGAGGGTCTACAAGACTTTACTGTGGCCTCAAAGAGTCCTTTTATACACTCTAAGTTGAAAACGCCCCGCAGAGCAAATTGATTTGGTTGGCAGATGGAGATCTTTGATTGACGCTTACAGGGCTTTTGATGAATGCAATTTTTAACGCATTTCCTTTGCATTTTTTTGACCCAGTGACAGAGCGGTTGTATCCTTATCCCATGACCTTTGATTCATTTGACCACTGGAAAACTGTCATATAACGTTTTAAAAGTTTTTTATGTGTTAAAGGCTAATAAATTTTTCGACCAGTAACTTTTGAGCCGGATTTCATCCTAAATTTTTTGAATTAACGATTAAAAGAACCCTTTAAAATGTGTTGCTTAAAGCGTGGGGTCCCAGGGACCCTCTCAGTGATGCCAAAAGAGTTAAAATCGAAGAAAAATTCGATTTTAACTAGCTTCTTACAGTTGCCCCTTTTCTAGCTATTGCTTCGGATGACAGCCCCTCCCCCCCGGCCTTAAGTGAGGAAGGATATATTTATATGGGGTATAAGCACTTGCCTGAGTCCCATTCTCGAAATCGCCATAACTATGTATTCAAAATTTGATTAACCCATTAACCGCCTCTCCTAAAAATATTGAGTTTAGAGCAAAACTGTCTTCTAGAATTTGTTCTCTGCGTAACAGTGATCACTTTTCGTTTCGATGAAAATTTTGAGTTTCATACAAAAAATTTACAGGAGAACCGTTTGAAAGTTTTGTATAATACCACAGAAATACGTACAGAATTCTTGTACAAAGAGGATTAGGAGGAATTACATGACTTTCCATCTTATTTCTGCTAATAATTTTCTTATAATAATCGAAAAAATCAAAATAACTGGCCTGACATCTTTGAAACATGTCTAATTATTTATATTGAAAATCTGAAGAAAATATTTTGTGAAATCTGGCTCAAAAATTACTGGTCGACCAGCGGCGGTTAATGGGTTAAGTAATTTCAATGTTATCGTCAATATTTTCTCTCTCTCTCTCATTTAACCTGAAACATTTGCACATAAAATTAATTTTACAACAACTTTATGTACTTCATTTTCATGAAAATCCACTTGGTAAGCCCATTCAATGTCCATTATGTCTATTCCATTTAAGAGGCATTAGACCTTTGTGAAATATTTCAAATATAAATTGATGTGACATATTACAGACATTAGTGTTATAAGGTAACATACCTGATTTTTATTAAATTAAAGAAAAGAATACGATAGAATTTTTATCAATGTAACATTGTTTTCCATATCTAATCAAAATTTCATATCAAGTTTTTTGTGTTCGTTAATGCCGTTAAGAAAGAAATTTCCATAAACAAATCAAAATTGATTTTTTCTGGTTCAAAAAATTCAAATTTTCTGACAACACACTAATACTAATAACGGAATAGAGTGGCTGTGAAACCACGTTACCACAAAAAAATGAAAACAAGAGAAGTTCAAGAACTCTATTGCAAAAGTTATACATTCTATTAACAGTTGATCAAGTAAAAAAATGGCAAATAAACAAAAAATGAGAGGAAAAAAAACAGAATTTAACCAAATGGAAGGAATGTTAGAATAGTAAGTAGCAAAATCATGGTTAGAATATTTATTTCCATTGTATTCTGTTTTTTTTTCTTCCTTTGAAATGAAATGAAAAAAAATAACTAAATAGACAAATTGTTATTCAACAAAAAAAAATTTAACAACCTAGACAAATTTAATAACTTGCGAAGCATATTAATATTTTTTTTTTCCTTTTCTTACTGTTACGTGGAAGTAGGAACCATATTTTGACTTACAATGAAAAAAGGTAAAAACGTGTGTGCTCTTTGTAAAATATTTTTTTAAAAAATGTCCATTAAGAAAATTACAAAAATAATTTTTTTCTTACACATCTTTATTAGTTTAACACGATGACATTTAATTCTATAAAAAATTGAGTATGTGTGAAAATTTTCAATCAAAGCGCTTTTAATTATTCAATTAAATTTCAATTTATTTTTTTCTCCTTTCATATTTTAAATTATTCGAATTCTTTGAAAATATGCAGTGACTGTCTCAATGTAAATTGAAAGAATTTTTTTTTTTTAAGGTGAATTTATTAAGAATGGAATTTTAAATAAGGGAATTTAATAGCTTTACAAGACTGTTGTAATTCATGCATGAATTAATATTCTTGTTTTTTTCTTTAAGGTATATTCAAGTTCTTTTTTAAAAGCAGTCTTGCTTATGATAGTTTTTTTTATTTTTTTTTTTTTTTGAAATGAAGTTTTTCCTTATTACAAAGGAGCATAGAAATTAGGGCACACTTTAAATAGGACTGAAAACGGTTATTTAAAGTAAAAATCCATGCAGATCCGTTTCAAGGTAGATTAAAACCTTGACTGACCCATCCGAGTCAAAAAAATTTAAGCAAATGTTAAATGGAAAATTTAAGTTAAATGTCCATTTTACATCTCAAATTGATCATCATCAGATTGACGTCGTTCTATTTATTAATTTTTTTAAGGGAAAATTATCGCAAGACGTCTTGTTTTCAAAGTAATCAGCAGATCCAACAACAACAAGAACATAAAAAAAAGTAAAATCATTTATCTTCGCTGTAAGTAGATGCGGAATTTAGAAAACTTTTGAGGTAATTCGAATTTATTATATTGTCAAAGAGATAAATTTTTTGTACGTTTTACATTTTTTTTTTTGCAAAGTAACTTTTAAAATGTAGATGTAGAACGCATTTAAACAAATAAACGACCATGATTTTGTTTTAAATTAACATTTTATTTTTTTTAAACGTGTTTTTGAAGAGAAAAAAATGTGCTCGCTTCATATTTTTTAGTATCAGGATGAAACCAATTAAATAAATTCTGCTCTATTGAGTGCTCATTGATGGAGGTTGGAATTTGGACGTGGAATTTGGAGCTTAAGCAAACAAAAATTCTCACAAAATAAGTTCAGTCCAGTAGAAAACGACGAATGTTTGATTAAGATCGCTTGAAAATTTTTATCAAAGATTTTAAGTTGAAAACGCCCGGCAAATTACCCTACAGTGCATTGAAATCATGAAATTTTCAATAACCATGCAATATTTAGATGATTTCAATATTCGCGAAAAAGTCACTTTTGAAAGTCTCAAAATTTTCAACGGTTTTAAAAAATTTCGCAATTTTAAAGATAATTGAAGGTTTTCCCGATTTTGGACATTTACATGATCTTCCGCAATCCTTGGACTCGAAAAATGTCGTTAGACAAGAAATGAATAAAAATGTAAGCCCTTTAATCAATGGCCAAGCACTGCGAGGTGGTTTGCAGGCCCAAAAAATTTCCCAAATTTTCAATTCTAAAATTTTTTAAAACTTTACAAATTTTGAAAAATTTTATCGCATCCTAATCCTAAAAATTTTCAGCAAAATCAGTTCCATCAAAACTTCCAAACTTTCCTAACTAGTAAGCGTTCATATTTTTCCATTTCCTTCCTTTCCCTAATCCATTTTCGTCCTACTTCCTTAAAATTGACGATATACGCTTTGACTCAGCACTCAATGTTAAGTTTTCCCGATTTTATTTGATTTCCTCACATTAAATTTCATACGTATTTCAAACCAGCTAACATTTAAATAAAAATATTTATCTGTAATCATTAGTTAGCTGTGTTCTCTCGCCTAAAAGATAAATAATCAAAGCATTAAATTGAGAAAAAAAAGCAGATAAGGTAAGAGCTTGAAATCTATGTACTAACAATGTTTGCAAATGAAGTAAATTCAAAAGCGTTTGATATTAGATAATCAAAAAAATACACTTTCAAAAGTGACATGTTGATAAGAGATTTAAATTTTATTTGTATACGATATAAAATGAAAGGCAACAATTTAAAAATAGGAAGCAACAAATTGCTGTTCTTTAACATTTGATTTGATATATCAAATATTTAACTAAGGAAAATACGAAATTGACGAAATAGTTTTTTTGGTGACTTGTGTATGGGAAAAAGTGTACTTGACTCGATTTTGTCACAGATGTTCAAATTAAATTTCATAAGAATTTCAATTTTGTTGCGGTTTTTTAGTTAAATCACAAAAGAAATGTAAAATATACGACATACGAACAAATTTTCGATCACATCAAAAAAGTTACATTTTGTTTTAAACCAAGACATGTTTTTACCTTGTTGCTTACTAATGTGGTTTTAATTTTATTTCTCTCTAAAATTTTATAACAGAATGTTGTAATATTTGTTTTTCATTATAAAATACGACAATTTCAAGCAAAGCAATTAAAATAACACCGCACATATTCTAATTTAAATTAATGCATATTTATCTGAGAACAATTATTCATATTCATTTAAAATTAAGATTTTGTTTGATGACTTAATCAAATGATAATTAAGGTGTATGTGAAAGAGCTTTAATTTATTACGAATTGAGGAAAACTTGACAAGAATTCAGTTAACATATGAAATGTTATTTTAAGGAAAAAACAAATACGTGAATTGTACAGAATTTTGGTAGCTTCCTGTGAGATTTGCTGAATTTAATATTAATTTTAAATAAAATACAAAGAGTTTTTTTTACTTGCGACATGAAATTAAAAAAACTCAAGTACAATTTTTTTCCCAGCTGCTTCAAATTTTCTAAAGGACAGGATAAAAGGCGAGGACCATTGATCACGAGTTACTGATGTCCTGACACCTTAATATTCGCTGAAAATCTTTTACATTTGATTGAGCGGAGTGAATAAGGTTCAATTCATCCAATTCAATGTTGATTCACCATAAACTGAATGAAATTTCAAGTGATTTCTTGATTAACCCTCAATATTTTCTAATAAACCACACATTTTCTTCTTAAAAAACGTTGTTCAAAAAAACTCCATTCTATAAAAGTAAATTGCTTATACATCAATATATAGAAAGTGTCTTATTAGCTTAATTTAATAAATTCGATAAAAATTTATATCATAAGAATTTCATTATAAGTTATTGGCTGTGAATTTACTAAACGTTAATGTTGCTAACTGACGCGGTATTTTTTGATTATAAATACAAATACGGTAAACAATAATAAAATGAAATATTTTTCTGCTATCTGCACCCCTACACCTCAGTGAAAAGAGATGAAAAAATGCTTTCATAACAATAATAAAAAAATGAGAAATTCTAACCATGGAACTCGATTAAGTGGTTTTTCAGACTAGACTAAGACTGATTTATAAGTAAACTGTTAAAATCGGCCATTTTGGAAAATTTTGGTAAAAGCAGTCATATTTTTAAATTTTTAAAAATCAGTCGTTTTGGAAAAATTTGAAAAATCGGTCATATAAGAATTTTGATTGATATTTTGAAGAATGTTCAAAAAATCCACCATTTTGAAAAAAAATCCAAAAATTCAACTTTTTTGAAAAATTTTCGAAAATCAGCCGTTTTGTGAAATTTTCACAAATCAACCGTTTTAGAAAAAAAATTAAAAATCGGCCAAATCCACGAAAACTTTTCGAAACAACGGCTTTTTTGATAAAAAAATCGACCCTTTTGGAAAATTGTAAAAAAATATAATTAAATTTTTTATAAAGCTTTTTTTGAAAATTTTCTGGCTTGGAGGCTCTAGAGCTAAAATACTAAGCCCAAATTCAAAACTTTAAAGTTTAAAATAATCTTTATCTTCCTCTAGCCAACAAAAAAGCCGACCTCGCTCCAATGGACCATCCCGAAATATTGGTTCGAAACCAGTGTCGAAGTTACGGACTAACGAACGTACAGAGTGACGACGGGCAAACCGTCTCTAATAGAACATTTTTTCTTACAAATTACACGTTTATAGAAAAAGAACGTTTTTGAAATATCTTCTTTGTACTTAAAACACTGACATAGGAATTGTGCAGAGTCAAGGCATGAATATATTAAATGACTGGTATTTTTCAATATAATTTGTTTGTATACGTTTATGTTTTAATAGGATTCCAATTTCTGATTTTGTATTTTATCCTATCGTTATCCCTTTTATCTTACTTATTGCTTGAAATATTTTAGTTAACATGGAAATTCATGTTAAATGTTTTGTAAATTATAATAAGGAAATTTTTGATTTTTTCCTGGATTTTCCTTGTTCTCTTCAAGTTATTATGAAATTTTATGAGATATTTTGGAAGAGCAACCCATTACGATCAATCATATCTGATTAGTTATGTTTGTATCGAGCTCAAAAACTTCGAGCTTAATCGTTTCTTGGAATAATTTCCTGTGTTTTGACAAAGTTCTTTTCATCTCGATTCCCGGTAATAAAAAATTCGAGAAAACGCTTTTTCAAGAAACTTCACCAATGCTCGTGAATAGTTGATAGTTTGAAATACATTGCATCAAAGAAAAACTTTTAAAATAATTAATTTTAACAGCTTCCTTCCATTACTTTTTTTATTTAATATTTCTTTTATAAAAACTTCTTGCAAAGTCCATTTCAATGTTAAAAGAAAGACGATTTAACATTAATTTTGATCTAATTTAGTAATAAAAAAAAATATAAAAAAAGATGATAAAAAGTGTAAATTATCCTTAGGAAGTTATTAACTTCTAAAATAAACTTTTATGACAGGAGAATGGCTAACTAAAAAGTAAAAAACAAGAAGTTTTCAAGCAAAATAAAATATTTCTGATAACAGCTTCACAAAGTTTTTAAAAGTTGATTTTTTTATTGAGTCTGAATTTGCGATGTAAGAAAAACCTCAGGCCACACAACGCTGTAAATACGTCCTGTTAATACTCAAAATTCAACTTTTAAAAACTTTGTGAAGCTGTTATCAGAAATATTTTATTTTGCTTGAAAACTTCTTGTTTTTTACTTTTTAGTTAGCCATTCTCCTGTCATAAAAGTTTATTTTAGAAGTTAATAACTTCCTAAGGATAATTTACACTTTTTATCATCTTTTTTTATATTTTTTTTTATTTTTGACTTTTTAGTTTTATTTTTCGTAAAATTATCTGAAGTAAGAACCTAACCTAAACGACTCAATAATTTTTGGAATACACTTTTCAATTACAGTCGATGTAACCACATTCTGTTAAGAGAATTCATGTGTATGTAAAAAAAAAATTTTTTTCAAGTTCGTCTTAGATCTTTGGTGTCTTCAGCAAAGTTGTAGCTTATTTTGAGAGGATTTTAGTGATGTAATTTGTTTTTTGATTTTCCGGGAAATTTGTGGAAATTTTTTGATTTTTGTTGAAAAACCGGTTTTTTGAACCAAAAGTTGTTCGGCAACTCTATTTTTTTATATGAAAATCAAAAATTCTAATGATGAGGCTACCTCGGCCGGTAAAATTGAGATATAGTTTCAGAAGAAACTAAGGGTCTGTGATGTCTCAGAAAGGCTGTAGCGACGTTTTTGTCCACTTACCTTTTTAGGAAGTGACTAAATATAAAAGTATTATAATAAGAGAATTCATGTGTATGTAAAAAAAAAATTTTTTTCAAGTTCGTCTTAGATCTTTGGTGTCTTCAGCAAAGTTGTAGCTTATTTTGAGAGGATTTTAGTGATGTAATTTGTTTTTTGATTTTCCGGGAAATTTGTGGAAATTTTTTGATTTTTGTTGAAAAACCGGTTTTTTGAACCAAAAGTTGTTCGGCAACTCTATTTTTTTATATGAAAATCAAAAATTCTAATGATGAGGCTACCTCGGCCGGTAAAATTGAGATATAGTTTCAGAAGAAACTAAGGGTCTGTGATGTCTCAGAAAGGCTGTAGCGACGTTTTTGTCCACTTACCTTTTTAGGAAGTGACTAAATATAAAAGTATTATAAAAACGATATTATTCAATCTAACTCGAGTTACAGTTTTTATTTATAAGTTTGTGTCTGGTCATAAAAAAGATAAAAAAAAATATTATCGATGATCTACTCTCACTCGTCACTCAGAAAATCTTTGTTGAAAAATCTGTTGAAAGTTGATCAAAACAAAGAAAAGTTAAATTTGATGAATAAATAAACAGATATTCATTTAAAAATGAAAACTTTCGTCAAACTTTTTCATTTTATATTTCGCTTTACTACTTTTGATTTTATAAGAAAACAAAAAAAAAAGACAAAAAGAAACTGTTTAAATAATAAAAGTGCAACAAAGTTTGAAACACAATATGAAATGAAACTAAAAAAAAAAAAAATTTAAATATTTTTTTTCTCCATTTTACTTTACATAATAATAATAATAAAAGTTTAGACTCTTTCCAGTGTAACAATGGAATTTAATAAAGAGAAAATTAATTAACGATAATGTGAATTTAAAACTTATTATTTGATCAGAATTAGCTTCACTTCAATTTTATTGAGAAATAAAATCTTTAATGAATAGCAATTGGTGCAAAGGTGATTTTGTTACTGTTAACAAAATAATGAGAAATTCTGACCACTGGGTAGCTTATTGCTGTTATATTGTTGAAAAAAATTTAAAAACTGTCATTTTGAATTTTTTTGAAAAAATACCACTATTATGAGAATTTTTAAAAATTTTTAAAAAATTCCACCATTATGCAATTTATTTTTTTTTTAAATTATCAGAAAAAATTTGTCATTTTCAAAAAATGTGGAAAAAAATGTTGAGAAAAATCGGCCATTTTGTGAAAATCTGTGATTTTAAGCTTTCGACTATTTTCAGGCTCTGAAAGCTCTGGAGCCCAATCTCATGGCTATTGAGTAAAAGTTCATTCTTATAAGCTTAAAAATACAAATTTTTTTAAAAAAATCAACCGTTTTTAATGGTTTTAAGACTTTGGAGACTCTGAAGCCCAATCCCTGAGTCCAATCTCGACTAAAAACATTCTCATTCTTTAAATAAGCTAAAATTCATAAAATCAATTTATTAAACCTTTAATATTTCAAGAACAATATCGAAACAGGTGTAATTTTCGGTAAATCAGTGTTATCAATGCCTTTTGATAAAAATTTCCATTAAATATTTACTTAAATTTTGTAAAATTTTACAAAATCAAACGTTTTTCATTTTGTTAACCTTTTGTCAATAAAAGCAAAAAACATAAACAAATATTTTGATTCTAAAAACATTCAAAAGCCAAAAATCAAACAAACTCCAAATTAATGATCATAAATCTCCGCCACAGTTTTCAAAACCTTCTTTTTAAACGATGACTTTAATAATTAAAAAAATTCTTTTAAAACTCGTTAAATTTAAAAATAAGATGAAAAAAAATCAAAAGATGACATTTAACCACAAATTATTAACAATTCATATGAAAATCGAACCACCACTCACAGAAACGTCAACCACTGAACCATATCACCCCTGATTTTTCGCATATAACTCAAGTTTGAATGTGGTTAATACACAAAAATATAATATACAAAGTAAAGAAACAAAAATAAAAGATTTAATACAACTGTAAGGCAAAATAAACACACGAATGCTTTCATTTTATTTTTTTTTTTAAACGAAAGATTAAAATATTTGTTTTTTAAATTAATCTGAACAATCAAATTGGTACTTTTTGTTTAGAATTCTCTCATATATATATTTCAAATTTTATTTATTGTAGTAACTCAATCAAATACCGCTTTTCTTATTCTGCTTTAATATTTAATAAACACAAAAACCGACTTGTGCTGTTTTTTCTTTTTCGTTAATGAACTTAATAAAATGAAACTTGCTTGAAAAGTCATGAAAAATCGTATTCTTTAAAAAAATAAACATAATAAAATTTGTATCGTTAATTTAAAGAGTGTCTTAAACATTCAATGAATGTTTCTTTCAAAATTAAATTGTATTATGAAAAATATCATAGCAGCTTCTTACTTAAATATTTATTCTTTGTTTTGAATTTTAATTTAAATTTAAAGGAAATTTAGTGTGTGAAATAATTTCAGCATTAGATACCTTTAAATTTTTTGTTGTTGTTATTCTGAGAAAAAAAACCTCTGCATAACTTAGATACTTTTTCACACTATCTCGTTAAATATCCGGCCTACGCATAAAGAGCTCATTATCTTCAAATAGAAAAAAAGGGTGAATCATCAGATTTAAATGATACTTTAGTTTTCTGTAATTTATATTTTTTTTTTTGCTTGCTTATAATTTTTTTTTACACCAAGTCCTTTTTTTTATTTTTATTTTTATTTTAAAACATAAAAATGAGAAAAATTAAAGATGACAGAGAAGATAGTAGTAGCATAAATACAAGTCATAAAAGATTCATTTTCAGTATTTTTTTTACTCTGTGTACGTAGCAAATGATTAGTGATAAAATGAAAAAAGTATCTACGCACATGTGGGTGCGTGTGTGTGTGTGTGTGTGCGTGTGTGTGTGTGGTTGTGTGATGACTGTGTATGTTTAAGGCTTTTTAGCCAGAAATGTTTATTTTATTGATCCATAAGCTTGTAAAAATAAAAATAAATAATTTTTTTTTTGACTTTCTCCTTAAAAACTTGAGACATTTCTCTGCACTGGGTGTAATAATAAAATAAAAAAGAAGAAGTAATAGGTTGATAAAGCGTACCAACACACGATACGACAATAGAATTTAGGGATGAAGCAAAAATATATATCATACATTATCATTAAAATCATTTTTCTCTTATATTTTATTTTTTTTGAGTGTCATCATCATTTATGTCATAACATTGCTTTCATTTAAACCAAGAAGCATGAATTTGATAAAAAAAAATTATTTTATGACACATCATACTTTTCATATTAAACTGAATTTATAATAATATGTATCCAAGTATGTGTATTTGTGGAAGTCGGGTGACTTAGTGAATGTTTTTCGTAGAAAAATCGAACAAAAACCTTTTTGTCTCAAGGTTATTCTGTGATTTAGGGGAAAAAAAGGTCAGGTCAATAATTATTAAATAATCTTAAAAGAGATTGAAAGATTTTAAATGAAATAATTTTGATGAAAGTTTGAACGTGATTGAGAAATTAAGAATGAATTTTTTTCGAAACGTCAATGGTAGTATGACATTCTGAGTAGAGCAATTAAAGCTACCATAAAGAAAAAACTTAATGATTTTGATTGCTTATGGTCTTTCAGGACTTGGCGCCTACTAGTAGGTATGTATGAATGGTCAAAAGAGGTAAACGGTGTCAGTATCTGGTATTGTCACTTCAATTCAAGTTTCAGGTTCTTTGGGCATCTGACTCTCGAGATTTTTACCGACAACCGGATTGGAAAGCTGTAAGTATAAAATAATTGTATTTTTTTCAATGAGTTTTAAATATTGTTTTTAAATTTATATATTTTCAGAATCGTTTGGTTCCATTTGACATTGTAAGTTCTCAAGTGGATCTCGTCGAGCCCTATGACTTTACAAGCTCGATCATTCTTGATGCGGAAATCTGTGATGTAGTTCGTCAGCTTCGAGAAGGGTTTCCACCTGAAGGTGATTCTTCAACGTCAGATGAATCGGATTGGTCAGATTCGTAAGAAGCGTCATATTCATCACATGAGTCGGATGTAGAACTCCTCAACTGTTCTGTTATCCTCATTCAACATTCTTTTAAAGGGATAGGGACCATATATTCGAAAGGTTGGTTGACCAGTAGTCAAACTCTCAGGGGCTAAAATGTTCCTCTTGCATAATTCGAGGGTACAATAAGCCAAATTGAGGATTCATCAGGATAAATTGCTTACCCCCTGAATCTAATCTTAGGCAAAATTTGACAAATCCCAAATCTCTGTGAGATAGATACTTTTTGTGAGGCGAATTCAAATGTGACAGCTGAAACAAGTTTATGATGATGATTACAAACTGAAATTCCCTCTTCAGGAAGATAACGGTAGAGCAAAATTTCTCATTAATTATTTTTTCTACGCCTCTGGATCTTAAATTTCGAACAATTGTGCGTCGGATGCGTTACATTCGTCAATTTCAAGTTGAACCGAAATATCTTTTATTGTTAATTTATTTAAAGATAGGTTTAAAATTGATCTGAAATGCACTTAATAACTCTTTGATGGCAAAATTTTCTCAAATTTTTCACATTATCAAAGTGATTTCCAAATGATTTTCATCCATGCAATAAAAACAAATTCAAATTGTTATATTCGTGACTTTAACTACCCTTAAATGAATACGTTTTATGATCAACAAAATGTTTTCGCATTTTTTATTTTATAATGATGGACATTGTTATGATCATCTCTCTAGAAGAAATTCAAACCAAAGAAAAAAAAAACACTTTACCAGCTTTCGTTTTAATTCTCTTTAAAAACATAAAAAAATGCTCACTTTTTTAATGTTTATTGCAATATTCATTAATGTAATTAAAGACAAAAGTAATTGTTGTTCTTTACCCAAAATAACACAATGTTTACTGCTTTTATTGGTTCTATTTATAAAGAGATACAAATAAACTTAAAAGGACAATATAATAAATGAATTGACATTAAAGGACATTCTTATTGTAATTAAATTTGGTCCTTGACTTTGGATTATTTTTTCATTTTAATGTTTGATCACAGACCGCTTTTGTTCCATGCAAATTTATTGTTGTTAAAGAAAATGTGAAATTAAATAACAATTTGTTTTGGTTAAAACTTTTACCAGACCATTTTGTTTATAAAATCCTATCTAAATACTTGAGTTGTGTTATTAAATTTCATGGAAACAAATTATTTTTACGATAAAAAATTTATATAAATAGTCATTAAATTTGTATGCTAATACCCATGATACCTGTAACATGTGGTACAAAAGTTTTTTTTTTTTTGCTTTGTTAATATTCAACAATAAAAGAGCAATAAAATTGATTAGAATATGTGTCCGTGCGTTTTTTTATTATTGATTGAAAAGTTGGTCTACATGAATCACATCATTTCATTTTTAATATCAACTTGACTAGAAACTTAACGAAGTGACTCAGTGATTTTAGAAAAACTGTGACCGTCATGTTCATAGAAATAATTAAATTTCATTATTCTCATTCATTCATTACATCATCAGTTTAAATAGCATATTTTTCCATGATTTCAATTCAAGTGGAAATTGAAGAGTCAATTGAACTCCAATAACGTTATATAAATTATTCATCTATATTCAACAAAATGGAAGTACGAAATTCATTGTTTGTAAGTAGTTTTTAATCACGTTATGCTTTTACAAACACAATGCACATTTCAAAATAAAAAGTATAGGAATTTATCATTTATTTTTTTTCAATATTAACACTTACGGGTCCTTTGGGTTGCATCTAACCCAAGGGACTGTAATAATAATAATAATAACTGTAGTTTAAAGGACCCGTTTTGTTAATCTAATCACTGGTCAATATGATATGGTGATATAATTTTTTGTACAGCGAAAAAGGTTAACCTTCTGTTAATAAATAATAAATGACAATTTTTCTATTGATCAGAACTAAAAATGAACAAGTTTCAGATTTTAATTTTTTCCCTTGTTTTATATTTTTGAGTTCACTTTTCGAAAACCTTTATTTTTTGAAGTTGCTAAACTTCAGATGAAAAGAAAATTTTATTAGATTTTGGACTGAGATTTTTTTATGCGGTGTCTTAGGCAAAGTTGTTCAGAATCATGAGTAGAAAATTTTCCATTTCACCTGGCAACCCTATTTTTTTTGTATGGATACCCTATATTTTTTTGATCCATAAACACTCCCACACTGAATACGAACATAAGTCTAGAAGATTATAGGGGTCTCAGATGAGCCGTTCAGGTGCTATGCAGTCTTAACAAAATAGCGCAAATACAATAGAACACTTGTAATAAAAAAAAAATGATGACATGATTTAAATTGTAACATCTACAAACATAACGTATTAATTTAGATGGATTAAATCCATGACATACCTTTTTATTACTTTTGCAAATTTGATAGATGACATAACATTAATTGTCTTTTCTTCCGTGTAGATACAATGTTTAAGTTGATGTTAAGTCATTAATAGAAGTGTGTCTTTAGTGTATGAAGTGAAAGAAAAGACAAAAAAAAAGTCATTAGAGGAAAATTATTATGTTCTTAAATAATAATTAGTGCAGTGTAAGCCTTTTGTTTATCAGTGTAACAAAAAAAAACAGTTGTTCACACTCCGATGTGTGTTTCTAGGAAAATTGATGTCACAATATTACAGGGAATAATTTAAAATAATCGCGTAAATATAAGTTCACTAGAAAATTTGTAATTTTACGTTTTAAACTCTGATTATTCACATGAATGGAAATAAATTTGTAATGAAATAATAAAATAATCAATTTAGTTTTGTGTCTATTCAGTTGAAATAAATTATTTAATTGAATCACAATAAATTGCTAAAAACACATATTTTGGAAATTTTTTTTTATTTTATTATCATATAAGTAATTTAACAAATTATTACAATTAATTTATAGCTCAACGAATATCAATTTAAATTTGTGCTATTTAATGAACAATGATAATTTTTAGTGCGTTTCCTGTCGATTTTCAAAACTGTGAGTGTTGTGAGCAAAATTTATTTATACCAGTTATATCAAAATTGAGACTAGATTCAATTTATTGAAATGCGCTTGTGTCTATCGTTTAAGATTACGTTTGCATTTTTTTATAAAAATCAAATTTTGATATTAAACCCTCCAAACAATTACTAAGATATATTCAAATTGAAAAAATTTCACCATTTTGATAAAATTTTCACCATTTTGAAATTTTTTGAAAAAATTAGACATTTTGGGCTTCGACCGTTTTCAGGCTCTAGAGCCTAATCCCTGAGTCCAATACCCGAGCCCAATCCTTGAGCTTAATTTCAGTGCCAATGAGTTAAAGTTCATTTTAGTAAACTTCTCCATCCAACAAAACAAATTATCAATTTTTTGAAATTTTAACCGTTTTTAACGGTTTTTTAAAAAGGCAGAAAAATCGAGTTTGTTATATTAATTGTTTTTTTTCCTTAAATGTATTGAATTATTTTTCTACCATAAAAATGCAAATGAAGCCACAGCCAAATAACATTGGAATTTTATACAAATATTCATAAAATTTAGTGAAAAGTTATTTCAATTGATGTAAAGCGATATCCAACAACTCGTTAAACAAACATACAAACTTGTAAAACTGCATTTCCTGGAAAATTTTTAATTTAACACAAATCGGAGAAATATTCAGAAATGAAAAAAGAAAATTTTCTGAACCGAGAGAGCGTAAGGAAAATGTGACCTCTACGATTTTATACCTGAATTTTTGATATTTTCTCATTGTAAGTTGAAAACGCCCCGCAGTACAAAGTGATTTGTTCGGCAGACGGAGATCTTTGATTGATTCTTACAGGGTTTTTGATGACATATCAACTTACAATGCATACATAGTATGACTTTTACTTGACGTCCGTTCAATTTGTGAAAAGGTCACTCAAACTTTTTCTTCATGGCATGGCATAAGTTAAAATATGACTTCTAAGATAATATGAGTTCAAAATTGTGTATTTTGCTATTTCCGGCCTCAAAATGTTCAAAATATAGACTTGTTCGGTTTAAAAAAGTTGCAGCTTGAAAAATTCTTTAAACTTTCGAAAATATGATTCTTTTACCAAAAAAAATTGTTTTAAATTTATATTTTTCTCTTACAAAATTCCAGCAGTTACAGTGTAATTTGACGAGTCATCCAAAAATATAATAAAAAGATTTGCAGTTTTTTGTTCAATGAATCGAAAAAAAACTGATCCATAAAAAACTTGTGCTCATGCGAAATCATACCAATTTTAAATACAATACAATTTTACAAATTTTTTCTATGTAGATCAAAACTTAAATATGTCATGAAACTCATCTTCAGCTTTCTCTTGAACACAATTTCAAGTCTATTCAAAAATAAAATTTCCAACATGACACAATTCTATTTTCACAAAACAAATAGAACATAAATTTCAATTTCACATTCAACATGATAACTTAAGTAGTTGTTACAATTCAAATATATGTGATAAACTTACACACTGTCATATCCCTAAAATTATTATTTTTATTATTATTACCCGCACTAACAAAACAAAAATAAACATATTTGTTTAGATTACCATCATTACAGTACATTTTCATAAATATTTTATATCATATTTTCGTATTTTTTTCATTTATTTATTCTTTGAGTAATGAAAAAGTTTATTTTTGGATTAATTACAAAAATAAAGCAAAAAATACTTGCTAGTCTTAAAATGAAAGTTATTTTTTTTTTTTAATGTATATTCATTTTAAAGGATTCTCATGCACACTTTTATCTGGAAATTTCATTATATTCATATATTTTTTGAATTTAATTTACTGCCCACTTAATTTTCATATTAATTACATCGTCCTTTATTGTGAAAAAATTAATTTTGTCATTTGAGTATGTTTGTTTTTGCAGTGTACCCTTTTCCATTCATTTATTTTTAATTATAACACATTCTTTTTCTTTGTATATTAAAATTACACATTTATTATTATGAATTTTATTCAAAAATTATGATCGTTAACTTGGACATCATTCTGAAATTAACACAATTTTTTTATCATTTTCAATCCATAATTGATTATAATCAGAATTATTTATTGATGTTTAATTTATTCGAGTCACTAATGTTTTTGGCAATTACACTCCGACACTTAACGCCAAAAAAAAAAATGTATTCTTAACCGAGTAATTTATGAGGATATTGTAAGGACATAACGAGATAAAAGTGCATCTTATACCGACAACCGATTACTACAAACTGAAGTAAAATAACATTAAATCTTAAACATATAAGTGCAATTCATTCATTCACCAAAATTTTGTAATTCATGCGCAAGTCATACAACATTCGGTTACATTGGAATTTTATTTTTTGTTGACATGTAATATGAGTATTACATTGTATTACGTAGTAAAAATTTGTACGCAACCATTTGTTTACAAAACAAATGTTTCAGGACCGGCATTTCATTGAAATGGGGATTACTTTTAATTAAATGATATTTTTTCATTAAAAACACTTCAAAAAATCGAAAAAAAAATTAAAATAAATTCTTTGAAAGTAAAAGTAAACAAATATCACATAAATCACAAGATTTTCCTTACTTTCCCTTTCTTTTTTGAGGTTAAATGTGTGTCACGAGGACACAGTAATGCACTTCATTGAGATAAGACAAAATTTGATGTGCGCATACTCGTGTCAACTGGCTGCGTTCGTTTTTAGGGTGGCAAGCAGAAGCGGACTGGGCCACCGGGCATCCGGGCAAATGCCCGGTGGGCCGCTCTGATATTTATTAATAAAATGGACAATTTTTATAAATTTAATAATTGCTAATAGGCCGCTTGAATTATAATCACATTAAATTTATAATTTCATCAAGTTTTTTTTTTATTATCTCTTATTATTTTTGTTCAAAAGTTGACCGACACCCATTCATTATTACTCTAAACCATTTCAAAGTTTATTAATCATTTTATTAACATTCTAATACCATTTACTCTCTTTGTTTCTCTGAATATCTTCGTGGAAATCTTAGTTTTTCTTGACGTCTCTGTGTTTAAAGTTTGATAAATAGAATCTCTCTTTTCAAATTCTTTTTTCGGTAGCTTCCAACTTCTTCATGCCTGAAGCTTCGAAGTATTTTATTTCAAAATTCTCTAAGTTCACTCTAAGTTGAAAACGCCTCGCAAGTATCCCCACAGTTCTAGGCGATAGCCCGGCGGGGTGATTTGTGGGCCGTTTACGGGGTTAGTTTTAAATTTTTTAAATGTTATTATTTTAATTAGTACTATTAGTAGACTGGAAATTTAATAATTGTATTATTTATCGCGATATTTTATTGAATGAAATTTTTTTTGTTATACAATTACAAGTAATTCAATTTATTTTAGTTTTTTAACAGTTTTCAAGAAAAAAATCAACATTTTAAATAAAAAATAACATTTAAAAGATAAAAACTAACTTTTAAAAAAATAAAAATTAATCACACAATCGCCCCGAAAACAACTCTGCTTGCGGCGTAACCGCCAAGCATTTGCGAGTCGTTTCCAACTTAGAGTATTTGATAAAATTAATTTTTTATCTCTCTCTCTCACTATCTTTTATACTTAAATGCGGAGCTGCGAAGCATTTATATCAAAATATTTGAACTTTGATAAAATGAATTTTTTATCTCTCTCTCTCACAATCTTTTATATCCAAATGCGGAGCTCCGAAGCATTTATACCAAAATTTTTGAAGTTTGATAAAATGAATTTTGTCTCTCTCTCTCACTATCTTTTATATCTATTTTGGTATAAATGCTTCGCTGCTTTGCAGCTCCGCATTTAGGTATAAAAGATAATGAGAGAGATAAAAAAATTCATTTTATCAAAAATTTTTAAATAAATGCTTTGCAGCTTAGCATTTAGATATAAAAAATAGTGAGAGATAAAAAATTCATTTTATTAAAGTTCACATACTTTGATAAAAAAGATTGAAGGATAGAGAGTTAAAGAATTCATTTTATCAAACTTCATATATAAAAGTGATAAATACATATTTTTTTTTTTGAATTGAAATTTGAAATCAGATTTTTTGGTTACTAAAGAATCTTAAAGAATCGTAGAAAATCGTAAAAATATAAGAAAATCGTAACTAATATTAAGGAGTATTAAGAGATCGTAGAAAGTCGTTAAACGTCGTAAAGAAAATTATGGGTAAACTTTAAATGAACGCACTGTATATAAAACAAAAATATTTTGTTAAGTTTTTAACTAAAATAAATTTCCATTCTTGGGACGATGTCACAGAAAAATGCCCGGTGACTTTTGACGGACCAGTCCGCCCCTGGGTTAACCCATCGGAAAAGTATATATACCATGGTATTTTTGTGATGGAGACCAATTCTACTATGAGCGTATAAATAAAATCGGAAACTATGATTTCCACACTCAGTACGATTCATATGGAACTGACCATTAACATCATTGGCTTATATAATTATAAAAAAAATATTTCTAAGAAACTAAAAGTATATGATCACGACAAACTACAGTATGGAAATACAGTAGAAAACGCATTCATCACAGACGGAAAAAAATAACCATTTTCGAACAATATATTTTTCTTTAACTCATTGATGTCTTTTGGATCACCGGTGTCCCATTCACATTTTATTGTCCTAAAAAGTATTATACAATAAAAATGTTAAGAACGACCATTTTCATTCTAATTTATAACCCACAAAAATTATGGTTTTGAGGCAATTGTTTTTGAAATAACACTAATAACAGACGTATAATTACTTACATTTGTAATTAATTGTCTTTTGAGAATGTTATTGGCAACATTTTACAAAGAAATCATCAAATCGATCAATTCTGATTTTGATGACACTCAGAAATTAACATAATTTATTTAAAAAAATATGACCGTTAAAAATTTTCGACTTCAAAATTTTGTAAAAGGAATTTTAATTCATTTTTTTTCGTTTATTTAGTTTTTTCTGGCTAATTTAACACAATAACGTAAATTTTACTTAAAAATCGTTTAAATTTTCTAATTTTCCAAAAAACTTTTTAAGAAATCTAAATTATCTGATATAGTAGAAAGATAATAGTAATAACTAAGCGAAATAATTTAACGTGAAAGAAGAAAAAAATTGAAATAGCCTTAGCTTTGATACATATTTGTATCAAATTATTTAAGTTTTTTTAAAAATTAGAAGAGAAAAAAGCTATAGGCAAAGTTGAGAAATAAATTATAACTCATTTTTTCACGATTTTTTTTTTATAAAATTATAATGATATTTGTATGTAGTGTATTATTTTAGTTTTATATTTGAAAATAGTTTGTTTTTAATAATAATTGTTTTTTATAAATATTTTACTTCTGTATCAAACTAAATATTTTCTTGCTTACAATTATAATAATAAATACCGTTTTAATAAACTTAGATTAAAGATTGCCTATGGCTTTTTCTTTTTCTATTAGGAGGAGATTCATCTTCGAATAATTCATCATGCTACAGTTCAACACAAAATCTTGCATCATTTCGAGGCCCTCTAAAAATTGTGAATCCTCTAGGAACGGTTACAACAATTAATGATGATTTAGAAATATATCCTAATCAAACTTTCAATGAATTACACGAAAACAGTGATGAAACACTTTTTCGTCCAGTTGTTACAGTGATTAATGATGAAAAAAAATCATACACAGATAATTGTAGTACTAACAATAAAGAGATATCCAATCTAAGAATATTGCGAAACGCGAAACTAATTGTTCCAATAATCGATCAATTTGATATTTCAAAAAATAATCCTATTGTTCAGTGTCACAAAAATAAATCTGCAATTGGCATTGTTAAAGAAAATAATTTGAAAAAAATGCAACCATACGAGAAAAAAATAATCGACCAAAATAATATGAAAAGCTCAGATGGATCTGATATTGCTTTTAATCTTAACTCTAATATTTTACACGTAAATGGACAAACTTTTGACGAGTTAACGCAAACACAAGATATTTCACAACAAAGTAAAAATTCGACAATAATTGATGACAACATCGAAGAACACCTTTCTCTTGATTTACAATTTCCATCTCTTGAACCCTTAGAAAATTTCAAAGAAGATGGACACCCCTCAGGTTGTGAAAGCAGTAAAAAAGATTCTTTTTGGAATACTGTTAGTCAAAATAAATTGATTTTTGCAATGTGTACAAGTCTAAAGGAAGAAAAAAACGATTATTTTGAAAGTGAACCACATGAAAGTCAAGATTCTGACTATAAAAGTCTTGAAACTGAAGAAAACGCTAAAGTGTTTTCCGAATTTCCACGTTCTGATGATACAACATCATCCGGTTCCGATGATAATACCGAAGAAAATCCTGGAGTACTAAAGGCACAAGAAGATGATGAAGAGTTAAGGCCACTTATAAAAAATAATGATAAATATGATAATGATGAAGCACCATCATTAGAAGTTTCTAATAACATAAATGTTACTGATGGCGTTCATTATCCGCCAAATCATTTAACTACAAATAAAAAAAAATCTAGACGGAAAAGAAAATAGTTATAAAAATATAAAATATGTATTAAAATAAGTACATAGTAATAGCATTAGTCGAATGCTCAACTTTAATGTTTTATTAAAAAATTAAGTTGAACATTTAAAAGTTACTTTTGTCAAAATCTTACATAAAGCAACAATAGCAGAATATCTTATCATACAAATACAAGGTTTGTAAATCTCATAACGTTTTAAAAACGTATATTCAGATTTCAATTAACTCCAGTATAAGAAAATCTATTTTATAATATCGTTACTATATTAAAAGAAGAAAAAAATTCTTCTTTATAAAAAAGCTATCCATTGAAGATAGCTTTATCAAATGAACTAACTTAAAAATAGGAAATAAAAGGTTTGCAAGATTTTTTAACATTATTCTAATTTATTTTAAATTGTTCTGTTAAATTGTTCAAAATAATTTCATATGTTCATACAATTAAAAATATCGATGGAACTAACAAACCAAGATGAATGTATTGTTTGGCTCTTATTTTATTGAAAAACACGTTAAAACCTTATATTATTTTTAAAAAAACACTAATGCCAAACATGTCCTGTCGAGAATCTCCATTCGGGATTCTCGGCCGAGAATAAACAACGTTTCGACCCTTGATTCTCGAGTCGAGAACTTTAACATACAAATCAGTTCCAAAAACTTTATTCTATAGAAAAGATCAAAAAGAAATTTTATCACGAAATAGCACTAGTAGATTTAAAAAGGTTAATTTTTTTTTGAACTATTTTTCTCGACCGAGATTCTCGATTTTTGTCATTTCGAGAAAAAAGACATATCTAAGATTATTTATTTACTTTTTTGAAAGGCACGAGAAATTCTATTATATCAGTCACCAACACAACCTGATGATGTACGCATATGTACGAAACATGTCGTTGTTTTTAAGTGAATAAAAAAATAAATGTGTTTTATTGAGAAATTAAAAAGGTGTTGTTATTTATGTGACTAAAAACCTAAAATAAGATTATTTAGTTTTCTTTTTTTTATTCACTATTTAACTTATCGAAACTCTCAGTACAAGCTTAACGCTTAAATTTTGTTTTTTTTTTGCCTATCAAATATATATAATTATATAATTTAAGGAGTCCTAAAGAAGTTTCAGATTATTCCGAATATTAAATCTCTGTAACATTCATTTAAATTTAAAAAGTTATGGCTATACCTTTTCTATAACATTAGGGTTAATATAATCATAATTATATATATTTTTTATTTGCCTTTCTATCGTATTTAACTTTTATAAATTGCCTTAAAAATTTAATGAAAACAGCTGAATAATCAATGTGAAGTTTCAGACTGATGCGAATTAAGAGACTTTTCATTATCATAAGGGCCAAACGCATTATCGTTTTTTTTTAATAGTATAAGTGCACCGAAAGAAAAACTAATTAAATAATAAGTTTGTATTTATTAATTTAAAAGTTTTTTCAAAAAAATGTTTAATAAATTCTTTGATAAGAAAATCAACAAATTATTTTGATTCATCTGTTAATGAAATAAAAATCATAAAACTCAGAAATGTATTGATTGATAAAATAGGTTAAGTTATGCTAGTGTTGTAAAAGTTTTGAAGTTGATAAGTAAATAAATATTATTTTATTGAAATAGGATTGCTAATTTAAATAGAACATTTATATATAAAGGGGATACATAAATTAAAAATATAAAGTGGTTTTTACCTCGAATATGATTTTCATTAGGCTTCGACTGGACAACTTTTGTAATTTTTCTTTGATCGAAAATGCTATGTTAAGAATATTATAAACTAAATATTATAATATAAACCTAAGGTCAAACAGTGTCAAATACTTCCTGTTAATACTTAAAATTCAACTTTTAAAAACTTCGTGAAGCTTTTATCACAAATATTTTATTTTGCTTGAAAACTTCTTGTTCTTTACTTTTTAGTCATGAACCTTACGAAAAGATTATTTTAGAAGTTAATAACTTCCTAAGAAATGACCAGAGCTTTATTTTCATCTGATTTTTTTTCCAATTTTTTTTATTTTTTACTTTTTAGTGCTATTCAATACTAATTTTTTTTACAACAATTCTGTTTTTTTTATTCTGTTAAGAGAATTCATGTGTATGTAAAAAAAAAAAATTTTTCATGTTTTGTGTTAGGTCTTTGATGTCTCCGGCAAAATTGTTGCTTAGGTCAAGGGGGTTTTTAAAAAAATATTTTTTTTAAAATTTTCCGGAAAATTCTTGGAATTTTTTTAATTTTCACTAATAGTTGTATGGCAACCTTATTTTTTTATACGGACACGATTGAATAAATATAAAAATATTATAAAAATACGAAGACCAAGCAACATTTCTGGGAAAATGGAAAATTTAAAAGAAATTTTTTTTTCATTTAATTTAAATTAACTCATTAATTAATTAATTGAATTTATGTAAAAAAAATATATTATGATTTTATAAACAAATTTTAATTAAAAAATTATATTTTTTTTGTGGTTTTTACGCGCGCTTTATGCAAGGTATAATTTCTTATAATTATACGTATGTGTATAAATAGCGGAAAAATTATAACGCGATCTGTACGTAAATTATAAGGAATTATACCTTGCATAAAGTAGTAGTTAGTTTTATTTTAGTAAAAACTGTTAAGTCAGTAGAGTGAATAGAATCGAAATATAATCCGTACCTTTAGTAAAACACACATTTTGATCATGAAATCGTAAAATTTTTTATGAACTTAAAATATTACAACAGATCCAAATTAAATTATATTAATCCAAAATTATTTTTCTGGGAACAACGTATTTGAAAATATCTCTAATATAATTATTTATATAATAATAATTTTATCTGAATCAAGGTAAGAAGGAAATAAGGTGTGCAAAAATGTTAAAAAAATGGGAAATTCTAACCACTAAGCGGTCTAAAAAAGTACATTTCGATGGGACTCGTTTCATTGAATATAATTAAGTTTTAATAACGACCATTTTGAAATTAACCGCCATTTTGAAAATAACTGTCTTTTTAAAAATAACCGTCATTTTCAAAATAACGGCCATTTTGAAATCAGCCGCCATTATAAAATTAAACGTCATTTTGAAATTAACCGTCATTTTGAAAATAACCGCCATTTTGAAAATATCCGTCATTTTAAAATTAACCCTCATTTTGAAATTAAAAAAAATTTGAAAAAATCGGACATTTTAGGCTTTTGGCCGTTTTCAGGCTCTGAAGTCTAATCCCAGAGCCTAATCACTGAGCCCAATCCTTGAGCCTAATCTTAGAGCCAATGAGTCAAATGAGTTCATTTTAGTAAGCTTCTCCATTCAAAAAAACAAATTATCAATTGTTTAATATTTTTAGCCGTTTTTAACGGTTTTTCAGGCTTTGGAGGTTCTGGAACCCAATCTCAAAACTGATGTGTTTTGACAATTCCTGATGATCTCCTCTATCTAATAAAAAAAACGGACCTCGCTCCTATGGACCATTCCGGAGTTATGGATGGATCGGATGAACCGACAAACGGAGTGACGGCGGACAGACCGTCTGTAATAGTGCATTTTTTCTTACGAAATGCTGTAATAAAAATGAAATGAACAAGTATTGTTTTAAATTTCTATGATATATTTGATTTATCATAAAATAACATTAAACAAACAAAAAAATACGCAGAAAACTATAGCTGGTACCCATGTTAAAATCAGTTCACGTTATCGTTATATATTGATGTCAAAATAAGTTGTTAGAAGATGGACCAAAATGTTAGAATGACTTGATATCGACTCGGACTATACCTGTGGGCGGACCAAAATGTTAGAATGACTTGATATTGACTTGAGATTGACTCGGAAAATACCTATTTTGATATCTGACTAAGATTGACTTAGACAATATTTAAATATTAGAATTGAACTATATTGGACTTGGACTTTGATTGAAACAAAATTATTTCTTTATTTTTAATGGAATCACGTTTAAACTCCATCACTCCTCTGACCAGACTTACTGTTTTTTATTTTTTAACGTTCTTTTTGTTTGTCGTAAAAATCATAGCAACTTTATTTAACATTTCTATTTTTTTTAATTAAGTTAAAATAAATTAGATAAAAAAAATGTACTTTTAAGAACCTAAATGAAACACGTTCCTACAATTTTTATAGTAGTTAGCTATCAAATAAAAATAAATAGAATCGCTAAACTTTTTAGTCCTGAGTTCTAACCCTATGCTTGCATTCTTTCAGATTTTTTTTAACTCATTAACCGCCGCTCCTAAAATATTGAGTTTTGAACAAAAAGTTCTTCTATGATTTATTCTTTAGGTAAAAATGAACACTTTTCATTTCGATGAAAA